>JALMQS010000427.1:0-118401 GCA_024734495.1 Forficula auricularia
TGTATTAGTTATTGTTTAATATTGGTTAGTTTTTTATAACAATGGTAAGAAGAGTTTCTCAATTATAGTTAAATATGTATGTAAACTTTCCGATATCCCGTATAGTGCAATGTATAAGAGTCTGAAAAACTTTATCTTTGGAATTTAATATCTCCGGAACTATATTGTTCATAAATTTCGTTTTGCCACCACACGATGCAGAAGTATTTAAATAATAATCTGTCTAAATTTCAAAAAATCCTAAAAAAACCCATATGATGAAACAACTACTTTAATGTTTAAGTGCTTAGCAAAAAGAAAACTTGTCTTTTCATATAAGTCATTCAAAACTTCTAGGGGAAATTCTGGCTTCATTGTGGGACGGTATTTTTTACATTAATTGAAAGGTTTTGTTGTGCCAGCCGGCGCTTCTCTTTATTTTTGCGCGCCCTTGGCGGGGGACAACCCTTAAATACGGAGCTGAACACACAACTATATAATCAGAAAATAATAAATTTATAAATTTCACAATGGATAGTGCAACCAAAAATATTCTCTCATATCATGACCCGATCTATTCATCATGTTTTGTTTTTAGAATAATTGAGACTACAAAAATCTGTACACATACCTCCAATAGAGATTGTTAAGAACATTCAATTTTTCCTGATAAAGAGACATTTTGACAAACTTTTCACAAAATTACAATACACAAGTTCATTGCTATTTGAAATACTAAATTAAATAATCATTTTTTGATTTTCATTGACCTGATCCAATCATCAAAGTATAACAAGCGAAAAGAAATATTATAAGCAGAATACCTATAAATATGTACTTATTTTTTATATAATGTGTTTTCTTCTATTTATTTAATCTTTCGAAGAATGAAATAAAAAAAGATAAAATCAACATTACTATTCGTGGCAATCATAACCAATCTATAATTATAGAATATCTGTTGAATAATTATTGAATAGTATTTACATCATCTCTATATATAAGCAAATAAAGATGTTTTTTAAGGTTTTCAATACCTTCATTAGCAAATATAATTTTCTATACAAGCATTATTTTTTTTTTAATTAGGATTCAGCACAAGATAAAATTGCATTTTTCCGTGGATACCTTCTTGAAGTTGGGTATACATACATGTAGCTAGCATTATTTATTTATTTTTTAATTTTAATATAAAGTATGGACATTTTAAGTAAAAGATTTCTGAGTTCATCTCTAAGTTGTTGATACTATATATCTATTTACCAGGAATATATCCACAATTTTTCGAGGGCGGAGGGGAAATTTCTTTTAACAAAAATAATTTTCGTTTTAATAATGTAAATATATTTTAATTTAAAAATATTGGAATAAAAGTAAAAAAATAAAATAATTGAAGATATTATAAATTAGAATTTTGTGAGTTTGCATTTGTATATAGTATTGAATAATTTCAGGAGAGGGGATGATGCAAAACTTGAAAAGTTTTTGTTTTGCCGAGAGTAGCTGGGAGTTGATTTGGTTCACAAAGAGAAACAAAGAGGTTGTCCCACTGCTGCTTGATGCAAATAAACAAACTTATATATCAGAGTTGATATATCTGTATATATATATTATTTATTTGTTTGAGACTATAGTTTTCGAAGACTTGGTCTTCATCATAAGTCTTTTTTGATAGCACAAATGTTTTGTTTTTTCATGGAAGATCAATATCCATACGACTGATGATTGAAGACCGAAGTCTTCGAAACTATAGTCTCAAACGAAACTAACAATATATATACGAGATATGCATCATCTCGATATATATGTGTGTATGTTTATTTGCATCAAGCAGAGAGGGCAAACTTCTTTGTTTCTGCTTTGTGATAACAACACGGCTTGAAAGGTTCACATTTTATTAATACAAATTTTCATGCAAATTTTATCTTAATTTATTATAAATGATAATAGTTCAAAAAAGTCCCCGCTATACTGATAATTCGTTTATTTTTTCTGATTTTTTGTATTTTTAATCCTTTTTTACAAGTGTTCCACGCTATATTTCAAAAATCGATAGACTAGTACAGTGGTTCCCAACCTTTTTCTAGGTTGCTGAACACTTTTTGTGAGCAATTTTCTTTAGCGGAGTACTTATTTAATTACATTTCAGAAGGGTTGATTTTACCCCTCGAGAATCGAACCCGAGTGGCAATAACGGCAATCTGGGGCATTTGGGTACCCTATGAGGTGCGTACTCCTTTGCCATACAGTATGTAAACCAGCTAAATATTTTATTGATGATTCTAAATTTAAACATATATAATAGCCATGCCATATAGCATATAGTTTAAATAAAAGTGGTTGAGTGTTTCGAATCGTGAATTCTTTAAAATTCGAAGGGCAATGACATGACTTTTCTGAATTAAATTTGAGAGAGTTCAAGTTGCCGATAGAAATAGAATTAAATTTTCTAAGAAAATCACAAGAGGTGTCATCTATTAGATCCAATGGGACGGATTATTTTAATTCCTTCAGAGGGGTTTATTTTTTTACTCCTTCGAGAATCGTATTGTTTCAATGTAATTTTCATGGAGTTAAGAACATCAGTCTTGCTTTATTGTAAATACTATATTATATTTAAATTTATTAGTAGAACATCTTCATTCTTAACTGAGCTGGCTAGTTTACATTTTCCTCGATTATAACTGCAAAAATTTACAGAGAGGGTACCGAGATTTGCCAAAGTTTTCACCATTTTCTTTAATTTTTATTGAAATTAATAATATATTCGAAATGTAGAATTTATGCAGTTTAAAATTTATTATAAGAGTCTAAAATATATTTTCAAAACGTTATATTAGGAGTTCAATGCTTTGAAGATTATTTAATCTAATTAATTAATATTGTCTTAAATATGTGTAATTTGGCATGGTCAATGCGCCCTCTCTCCCTCCTCCCCCTCTTTGTACTAGTCCTTGCCAAATTTGCCGCCCCTCTGCTGGCCCTCAGGCGCACGCAAGTACTCCTACCACGCCTCCAAAGTGCTTCGAATTAAAACTCATATGGCTATTTCGGATAAATTCCTACAATCTAAGTAGCTCCAAATTAACTATATATCCTTCTTACTAAGTGGATATCATTATTTTTAAAAAATTTCAAAATTTTCTGTGAAATATTACACTGAACTATTTTTTAATCTTCGATGTTCCTAGTTCCTACTGGCTTATTTAGATAAATAACTTTTTAAAATTCATAAATAAATTAATTCAAATAGAAATATTATACTATACAGAGTATGAGAGAGTATTTTAATTGTGCATGAAAAAATGTGTTTTTAGGCCTTTCAGCTTCCAACAAAATCTTATTTAGTTAGTATCAAAATGCCTGAAAATACATATACATGTCTCTGCACATGTATGTATATGTGTGACCAAATTTTGGTGAACACTCCTAACTCAAAAACAAATGAAGCATTCAAAACGAAATTTCACCTTTTTCTTTAATTTTTCTAAAGTTTATAAATCGATTAACCTAAATTCTCGTTGTTTTATATAGTGTACATTTTCTATGCGGAGAAATGAGCAATTTTGATCTCTCTAGTTTTAGAACTTCAAGTTCAAAAATGCAGATAAAAATCATTTTTTAATGATTTAATTTAAATTTTAAGTCGATGTAATAATATAGACATACCTAAATGAACAATTTACCTAGTCTTGAAGGAGTTTTTACTTTTTTATTAAATAATAAATTAATGTGGTGGTGAGCGATTATTAATTAAATTTGATCAAGAAAAATGACTAAAAGGCCTTTGATAGAATTTCTCTTTCTTGCGACTATGACTGGTAAGGATCCCGAATACAAGTTCAGACTTGTTTCAGATCATTAGAGATTAATTTCTTAATTTCCATTATTCTAGAAATGCCCTTTTGCATTTGAAACTTGGACCAAAAGGATGCTCGTTATAAAACGGTTGTTTCTTTTTAAATCCCGAAAATAATCATTTCCATAAATCTTTAATGTGTTTAAAGCTAAAATGAAAAAATTTAACTAGAGAAAAAGAACTGAATATATTTTTGAAAAGAACATAAAATAATTTTTTTAATGTGTTTTAAACATTATATCAGACAAAAAAAGAGGGGGGGAGTGAAAAATGAAAATTCCCAAGCCCTTTCGACCAAACTCAACCAAATTTTGTATACATATTCTGTGGGCCCCAAAAGACTAGGAATGCAAAAACTAACCACCCAAAATGGGAGGGAGGTCAAAAATGAAAATTATAGCCCTTTTGACAAACTCATCCCCACTCTGTACACATATTCTGTGGGCCCCCCGTAGGCCTAAGGGAATACAAAGACTAACCACCCAAAATGGGGAGGAGAGTCAAAAATGAAAATTCTAGCCCAACACAGGCCAAGCTCAACCCAATTTTGTATACATATTCTGTGGGCCCCCAAAAGGCTGGAAATGCAAAAACTTGCCACCAAAAATGGAAGGGAGGGTCAAAAATGAAAATTCTAGCCCATGCGACCAAACTCAACCAAATTTTGTATACACATATTCTGTAGACTAAGCTAGAAATGCCAAAAACTAACTACCGCAAAAATGAAAATTCTAGCCCTTTCGACCAAATTATGTGTAGAAAATTTGGTTGGTTACTGCAATTTCTAGTGTTCTGGATGGTCCACAGAATATGTATACAAAATTTGGATTGGTCAGTCAAAAGAGCTAGAAATTTGCATTTTTCCCTCCACCCTTTTTTTTGTCTGATATAATGTTTAAAACACATAAAAAAAAATTATTTGTATGTTCTTTTCAAAAATATATTCAATTCTTTTCTAGTTAAATTTTATTTATATCTCTTCAAAATCTGGTAGATCTTTGTGCCCCACCTAATCAAATATTCAGCTCAGGAATTTAGGAGAGTAGAAACTTTTATAAAAAAATTAAAAGTACACAATCACATTATACTAAATCGACGAGGGATGATAGAAATAAATCTCTAACATTCTAAATTTTTGAGAAAATATTCAATATAAATAGACAAAGCTTTTACTTTTTTCCGCTCAAATCCAATTTCTCACCATAAAATATATTGATACATGCCTTTAATCTAAAAGATGTTTATATAACTTGAAATTTCGCTTTACTATATATGTTAGTTATTATTCATTTTGGCTGCAAATTAAAATGTCTTTCGAATAAAGAATAATTTTTTCCCATATACTCCGGATTTTACAAGTCTTATTTAAAAATTGATAATATTTGATAAGATAATATTTTTGCAATTATTAATTTTTATTCTTTAAATGTTTGTTTCTTAAGGATGTATTAATCATTATCAATATCCGGAAAGAAGAATATTTTCATTAAAGAATAGAATTATTCTCGAGGCGATTTTTTGAAATATAAAATCGTCGATTTTCAGAGAATTTGAGACCGTTCGCTGGTTACACACACACTTCTTAATTTCTCCTAAATATCAAATTATTTATTTATTTTATTATAATCTAAACTTTCCACCTGACGTAATATAAAATTCGTAGTAAAAAATAAAGCTTAATAGGTACGCATTATTTATTCGAAACTCTTTATCTTAAATAATTTCAAGAGTATTGATTTGAATTAAATAAAATAAATTAAAATTTTATTTTTAAAATATTTCATGGATTTAGTTTTTTAACCGACTTCAAAAAAGGAGGAAGTTCTCAAAATTCGACTGAATTTTTTTGTTTTGTCCTGTAGTTACCTCATATCTTCAGTCCGAGTGTGCAGACCGATTTTGTTGATTTTTTTCCATTGGGATCAGTCTAGTTTCCGATTGAGTCCGTTTTTCTACATTGGTTTATTGGACCTTTTTTGGACATCTGTTTGTTCAGGTTCACAACTTCTTTGTTTATGAACCGATTTTAATGATTCTTTTTATGTGGAAAGAGATTTCGTAGGGGTCGTCCCATATTAATTTGGTCAAGTTTCTGAAGATACTAGATCAATGACGAAATAACGTAAATCTCCATTTCTTATGGGCACTAAATAACCGCAATTATACTAAGTAAATAGAATAGAATACGTTTGGTGGGTACGCTCGCTTATATAGTTTTTTTGAGCGCCGACTTCAAAAGTACGGTTTCATGTTAATATTTCGTCGTTTAGTTGTAACCTAAATTAGATAATAATTTTACACCTTTTTAGCGTATTTTTATTTTATTAGCACAAGTTACTTTAGTTATTTTATTTGTTGCATTTAATTTTTTTGAAGTCGATTTTTTTTTTAATGCTTTCGCGGAATCGTCTCTTACTATGATTTTTAAATGTGATAGAGTGAAACATTTTTGTAGAATATTTCTCTATCTACAGATGCTAAAGTGGGCTTATTGATTGGGTTTTTAATTTCTTTCTAGTAAAGTGTCGACTCGAGTGCTGGATTTATTTCTCCTGCGTAGTCCACTGCGAGGAGGTTTCTTGAATTCGACCCACGAGGTATGTATCTAAGACACCTAACATACTAATTGAGGGTACAAAATTAAGTTTTCCATTAGATCAGCACTTCTTAAACATTTTTATTCGTGACCCCAGATTATATATCTATATGGAATTAATAAATATTTTTACTAGTAAATCATCATAAAAAGAATTTAATTTTTTGAAGCTAGTCTTTATTAAACATACCTAATATAATATTTATATAATTAATTAAAACTAAAATTCCAACTATTAATTAAATAAATATGCTTGTTTCTTTCTTATTAGAAAAAGAATCAAATCTTGGTTTAATATTTTAATACTCTGCAGAATTAATACCATCTTCAAAAAAATTTTTCAAATTTCATTTGTATTTTTATTTTAAAATGCTGTGAACGTCATTTCCGTCAGAAATATGTAGTTTTCCACAAAATGGCAAAAATATATTTATGACCATTTCAGAGATTGAAAATTCTGCACTAATCCCCAGAAGCCAAAATATGTTCAGTGATGTACCTCAATTAATTTTTGTGAACTGATTTTTTGGTCACTTGCCCATTATAATTTTCATTGCCATTGACGTTTTGTATGTTTTTGCGACCCAAAATTTAGTTACATTATTCAAAATGAGGTCGCAACCTATAGTTTAAAGTACTGCATTAGATCAATTTACACATTTTCAATAGAAATATTATTATTAATAGTAATAATATGTACAAACCAACAAAAATAAAAAAAATAATCTTATTTCCTGAGGCTTTTGCAGTGCTGGTTTTGAAAATTCCATTGGATAGACGGTATCCGGAATCTGGTTTTAAAAATGCAATTTGATCAAATCTCTTAAAAATACAATTTTTGGCTAATATTAAAGGCGTGCATTGTTTCAGAACAGCAATATGCATGACATCAAAATATTTAATTTTATTAATTTAAATAAAGCTTAATCGATCAATACACATTATTACAATATACCTAATAACGCCTGTTTTTAGCTCAATCAAATTTGATTTATAGTAAAAACAAACAAACTAAAATTATATTTTTCGAATGAGAAAAAACTTTTGTAAGAAAATGTACTTTTACTTATAGTTTTTTTTTAATTATTATTATTATTATATAAATCGAATTCTGATTGAGATAAAAACACGTGTACTATATTGGAAATGATAGACGAAGTTTTTTTTCACTTAAATGTTTTGATGTCATGTATTACTTTTCTGAATCAATACGCCTTTATAACTCAGGCAAAAATCTACAAACGACACAAAGGGTTGTCCTCTGCTTGATGCAAATAAACATACACAGATGTACATATCGAGATGATATATCTGTAATATATATATATTATTTATTTGTTTTGAGACTATAGTTCTACGAAGACTTGATCTTCATCATCAGTCTTTTTTTAATTAAAACTGCTTTTAGTTTTTTCATAGAGTAAATATCCATGCGATAATACGACCGCCTTATGAAAAACAAACATTTATAGTTAAAAGAGGCTGATAATGAAAGACCAAGTCTTCGAAACTACTAGTCTCAGACAAATAAATAATATATACATATATGCAGATTATATCATCTCGATATATATGTGTGTATGTTTGCATCAAGCGAGAGGACAACCTCTTTGTTTCTCTTTGCCAATCAACTAACTCTGCTACTTCCGCAAAGAGCAAAACTTTTTCAAGTTTTGTATCAAAATCCCCTCTCCTGAAATTATTCAATACTATATATAAATGCAAACTCACAAAATTCTAATTTATAATATCTTCAATTATTTTATTCTTTTTTACTTTTATTCCAATATTTTTTAAATTAAAATATATTTACATTATTAAAACAAAAATTATTTTTGTTAAAAGAATATTTCCCTCCTCCCTCGATAAATTGTGGATATATTCCTGCTATATAGATATATAGTATCAACAACTTAGAGATGAACTCAGAAATCTTTTACTTAAAATGTCCATACTTCCTCTTACCTCTTTGTTTCTCTTTGTGAATCAACAACTCTGCTACTCTCGGAAAAACAAAAAGCTTTTCAATTAAAAATCACCTTTTTCGAAGATTTGACCAAATATAAATCAAATTGAAGTAAAAAGTGTAAATTTTTCAAGACTCGGTAACATGCTTGCAGTTTCCTTGAATTAATTAATTTATTAAATGTTAATTCAAAACACACCTGTTCGATTTTTTTTTTTATTTTTTACTATAGAAACGAATTAAACTCTCTGTCTGTCTGTATTCAAAAATTCAAATTTATAATTTTTATAAAAAATAAATAAATAAAACCGACTTCAAAAAAATTAAATGCAACAAATAAAATAATAAAACTCGAAAATAAAATAAAATACACTAAAAGGTATAAAATAATCATCTAATTTAGTTACAACTAAACAACGAAATTTTAACATGAAATCACTTTTTGAAGTCGGTGCCAAACATATACATTTTATGAATCAAACTCGACCGATTTTAACTCAGTACGATTGGCGGGTACGCTCGCTTATATAGTTTGTTTAGCACCGACTTCAAAAAGTGATTTCATGTAAATATTTCGTCGTTTAGTTGTAACTAAATTAGATTATTATTTTATACCTTTTAGTGTATTTCTATTTTATTTTTGAGTTTTATTATTTTATTTGTTGTATTTAATTTTTTTGAAGTCGGTTTTATTTTTTTTTTATAAAAATTATTATTATTTTTCTCTTTTTAGTGATGTTATTAATAGTGACTTAATATAATACCTTGCATGCTCTCGTAAGAGAAAGGGTCGAGCGAATGAATCAGAAAATGATAATAAAATTAAATTCATAAATATAGAAATTCTCTAGAAACGTTTGCGGGTTTTAAATGAAAGTTTTAAGATTGATTTTTTTATAAAAGATTTTATTTATTATAATTTAGATTATTTAGAAATTGACGTTAATTTGTCATTGATTATATCATCAGAACTTGACCAAATTAATATGGGACCACCGCTAAGGTACCTTCTTTCAATCTAAAAGAATCTTCGAAATCGGTTCATAAACAAAATAAAAGAAGTTATGCCTAAACAAACATAGCAAAAAAGGTCCAATATCAATGAAAAAAAGGGACCAATCGGAAACTAGACTGAACCCAATGCAAAAAAATCATCAAAATCGGTTCACAATTGGCGAAGATATCAGGTAACATAGACACAAAAAAAATTCAATCGAATTGAGAACCTCCTCCTTTTTTGAAGTCGGTTAAAAAGAATTAATCGTTATTTTTCTTTTACTAATATAGAAAAAACATACTATATATACTAAATATTAATCTAGTTTGAAAATTTTACGTAATTTTTCAATTTTTAATCGAAATTTTTTTCTGTTTTATTTTCCATGGTGTTTCGTCCATCCCTTCTTCATGTGTTCTTCTTCTTCTTCTCTTCTCGGCTTCATTCTACTCGTCACTTGAATCTGCACATCATAGCTTCGCATTCAATATAAGTACAAAATATTTTTTTACAAGCATGGCGTTTAATTTATTATATAGGGATCAAATACTTTAAAAAATTAGAGATTTTTGCAATAGGATGTTTTTTCTTTCAGTATTCACCCTACAACATTTAATTTTAGATTAGAGATTTTATTAATAATAACAGAATAAATAAAATTAAATTTAACTTTTAAATTTAAAATTGCTTTTCATAAATTTTTAGAATACATTTTTCATTTTCATTTGATAAATTCATAGTAAAAATAATTCAAATTTTCTTTTTTACATATAGTAATTAAAATTTTAAATGATTAAATTAGTAATTTTTAAGAAGGATTAAAATGACGTCATAATAAATTGTTTTATTCGGAATTGCTGGTATTCATTTTGCACTTTTCATCTACATATTCATCATTAAAATTTTTAATTTAATAAACTTTTCTAAATTTTTGCATAGAATTCAGTCTAATTATTTTTATGGAGTATTTTTCAAATTGAATTTTTGTTATAAATTAAATTCAGATATGATAGCAATTGATAGATTTACAGCATTCCCTTCAACCGTTATTGGATGGATCAACTGGTCCAAAGGATGGATCTTCAGAGGGCGGATTTATCTTCACAAAGTAAGACAATTTCCATAGAATTGGTAGTTCTCTGGGTTTAAGATTATCGAATGTTGTTTTATTAGTCGATAGGGCTTGCAGGTTCATCGCCTCTCCCACCGTGGGATCCGCTACAAAACCACTACAAATGATTGCATGATATATATTTTAAGAATTATTATAAGCTCAAAAAAAGGGATAGAATTAGGAATAGGTGTAGGAGGGTGGGAGGGATACGCCATGCCAACGTAAGGGATGCTAATCTGTTTTTGAGATGTTTCTAGACAACTGTCTACGAGAACAGTGAGATGGCTTCTAGGTCTTCAGTATGGGCCGTTGCAATTATTCAAGGTGAATATTACACTTAAAATTTTTTGAATTTATTGATAAGATTGAGGCTGTCATCTGATTGATATAATATTATCTATTTAAATAAATACAAATCTTTGATTAAAAACAATCTTCAAACGTTTTTGACATGCAATATTTAAAATTTAGAATTTACAAGCATAAATATTCATTTAGAACGAAAATTCCCAATGTACCATGTTAGTAGCTAGCTATTCAACTAACCTGGGACACAATTCTGACTTTTCTAATCCCCAAATTTTAGATAAAGAACCGAATTTAGAAAACAGATTAATTTTAGAAAGGATCGAAATTTTAAACAATAAATAAGCTGACGTGTTCTGATGTGGTCATCTACTTGACTTTACCATACAACCTGGCCTCTCACTTATATTTAATATTTAATAAAATTATTTATAATCATGTAGGGGAGGGGGGGGTTAGTTTCTCCTGGGGGCCCACTGATTATGTATACAAAATTTTGTTGAGTTTGGTACAAGAGGCTATATTTTAATTTTTTAACCCCCCCACCCCCCAGTCATTTTGGGCGGTTAGTTTTTGCATTTTTAGATTACTGTTGGTCCACTGATTATGTATACAAAATTTGGTTGAGTTTGGTACAAGAGCCTAGATTAGCTATATTAAAACGATCAAATGAATAAATTTTAAAGAATTTAAAAAAGTATTATCTTACTCTAGAGTAAAGTACTTTAAAATATAATTTTACTAAAAACTTTATTTTACCTTTTTTGTGGTCCCCAAGGTACTTAATTAGGATATTAAATTTCATCAAAATTGGTTAATTTATTTTCAAGATATTTAGAAAAAACTAAAAAAGTACTGAAATAAAGTATTAATGTTTGTTGCCCTATATGTACCAAAAACTAATCAGCGCTTCATTTTGTTAAGGTAATGGTAGGTTTTCAATTTCATTTCAATCGGTGCAACGGTGTGGAAAAAATCGTGTGCTAAAAAACGATAACATCCATCCATCCATCCATACATCCATCCGCACGCACTAAATGAAAAAATCGCACTTTTTGGCCTCTCGACGAGACCCCATGTAATTTTTGGCAAAACCGTCACGTGCCAAAATTCAACCTAATTGAATACTACAATTTGTGACCTTAATTGAGTCCATGGGTTCCGTAGTCTTTACCTGAGGACCCCTTGAAGTCGCGCTTGCCGCGAGACCGATTACAATACTTTCCCCATGCTTCGCATTGGATAAAGTAAAAATGAATGAACACTTGACAGGATAGAAGGGAAGATCACAGGTTCGAATCCTGTCTAGCGGTATTTCGTTTTTTTATATAGAATCAACTAACAGACTATTAAATATAACTATTTAAAAATTTCGCGTTTCCCTTGAATTAATAAATAATTAGAAATTATATTCATATTTTTTTACACGAATTTCTGAGGAACGTATTAACGTATTATGTTTATTCGTATCAAGCAGAGGACAACCTTATTGATTTCTCTTCATAAATCATCAACTCTGATACTCTCGGCGAAGAAAATCTATTCAATAAATTTGTATATAAAGACACTAAGAATGTTCCCTTTTACTTTTATATGAAACTTTAAAAAATAATTTGTTTTCAGATAATGTTTACAATAGCTTAACGTGAAAAGATATAACGTAATCTTATATTATTAAATGAACAATTTTTGTAATATATATAGAATCGGGTTCTCGAAAACAGCTCTAACGATTTCGCCAAAAATTGGTGTTCTTATCAAGTCTCATAAGTTATTAGTCGTGTATAAATTTCAATCCGATTGAAATAAAGGAAGGGGGTGTAAATTAGTCGTGTCGCAAAATAAATATTTTAATCGTTTACATTTCATCTTCCGTAATTAGCAGAGCTTTGAAAATTGAAGCTTAAGCTATCTAGATGCTACAAGAAGTACCACAAGATTTTGGCTAAAATAGAAGTACCGGAAGTTGATGTTTACGCACGTAAGAATGTACCCCCCTGCGTTTTGCAACTATAAATCTCAGAGCTACTAAATTCGAAACTTAAGCTCGATATAGGCTAGAAGGGGTACAGCAAGTTTTTGCTTGAAATCGGAACACCGGAAGTGGACATTTACATGAAAGATTTTTTGTTTTTATTATTTTCTCAAAAACCGGACTAACGATTTTTTAAAAAATTGGTGTACTTATCAAGTGTCATGAGTTATTAAGCTATTTAGAGGGAAAAAGTTACCGAGCATCGCTCGGTGCTCCAGGTACTAGTAATAATATTAGCAATCTCATTCATTTTATAATATCTAGTCTATTTTTAACCGACTTCAAAAAAGGAGGAGGTTCTCTATTCGACTGATTTTTTTTTTTTTTTTTTTTTTTTGTGCCTATGTTACCTCATATCTCCGCCAATTGTCAACCGATTTTGAAAAAAATTTTTGCATTGGGTCCAGTCTAGCTTCCGATTGGTCCCATTTTTTTTTCGTTTTTTTTTCATAGGTATTAGACCTTTTTTATTAGGTTTGTTTAGACCTAACCACTTTGTTATGAACCGATTTCTATGGTTCTTTTTGTATCCGAAAGGGGGTGTCTTAGGGATGGTGTCATATTAATTTGGTCACGTTCTGATAATATGATCACTATTAATAACATCACTAAAAAGAGAAAAATAAAAATAATTTTTATGAAAAAAATAAATACCGACTTCAAAAAATTAAATGCAACAAATAAAACACTAAAAGGTATAAAAAAAATATTATCTTATTTAGTTACAACTAAACGACGAAATATTAACATGAAATTACTTTTTGAAGTTGGTGCCAAACATATACCTTTTATGAATCGCACTCGACGGATCTTAATTAGTACGTTTGGCGGGCACGCTCTGCTTATAGGTATAGTTTGTTTGGTACCGACTTCAAAAAGTAATTTCATGTTAATATTTCGTCGTTTAGTTGTAACTAAATAAGATAATAATTATTTTATACCTTTTAGTGTATTTTATTTGTTGCATTTAATTTTTTGAAGTCGGTTTTTATTTTTTTCTTAAAAATTATTTTTATAGAATGACATTTTTGTAAATTGGCATCTTTTTTTGAGTGTTTTTGTGTAAAAAGGCTGTAGTATAAAGAAAGCGAGCTGAGTTCTCTCGCTCGGACACCTTCTGACAAGCAAACAGGATGTCAAAAGCTGACGAACACATTCTCAGGTAGAGGGCTGATCGCTGCTTTTGATACAGACTGACAGATATTTCGAACAAAAAAAAACGAAGAATTTAATATTATATATAGAGAGATAGAGAGATAGATATGGATATAATATAAAAAGAAAAAAGAAAGAAAGCAATCCCCCCCACCCCCCGTCCCGGGACAAACATGTCAAGAGTGTGCACTATCAATTTAATCGGATATATTGACTGGATTAATTAAGTTGGCTGCCCTGTTTATTTTTTATTTTTTGCCCCTTCAGGGGCCCCATTCATCCGTCCACTGCATAATAGATATTTACTACAATTTGTTGATGGGATCAGTTGAGCTGATACCTGATGGCTCTCTCAGCCATTTGGACAGATGCGGGGGTGGCAAATCAAACATCTCTTCTTTTCAAATTGGGTTACATTAACATTTAATCGTCTGTCAAGTTAATAACAAGAATTTGTTGAAGGAAGATTTGAACACATTTTAACAATAAGCTGGCCAAATGAGAGCCAGACTGAAATACCTTATATTTTCTAAAATACTTAAGATATCAAATTTGTTGAGATGGAAATTTTTTTGGAATTTTAAATAGTAATAATTAAAATAATATAAATTATTTTATCAAACAATTTTCACAACGTTTATTCGGGGCGAAATTCTCCATGTATATCAATGGAACTTAAAAATAAACTGCAACGGATCGTTGCTAAACTTTATCCAAATTCATTTTAAATATTAATATGTTCTAGAGTAAAGTACTTTAAAATATAATTTTACTAAAAACTTTATTTAGCCTTTTTTGTGGTCCCCAAGGTACTTAATTAGGATATTAAATTTCATCAAAATTGGTTAAGTCATTTTCAAGATATTTAGAAAAAACTAAAAAAGTACTGAAATAAAGTACTAATGTTTGTGGACCGATATATACCAAAAACTAATCAGCGCTTCATTTTGTTAAAATACTGGTAGGTTTTCAATTTCAATTCAATCGGTGCAACAGTGTGGAAAAATTCGTGAACGAAAAAAACGATAACATACATACATCCATCCCCACGCACTTCCAAAAAAATGGCACTTTTTGGCCTTTCGACGAGACCCCATGTAATTTTTGGCATATGTATTTTCGGGAGTTTACAGGTTTACATTTGGAGTGTGGTTTTTTAAGAGGAATAAAATTTTCGGACAGAGACGCTGCCCGCCAGGGCACCAGCCTGGAGGGCCGAGCTTCGAGGGCGTGCCGAAGGCACGCTCGAAAAGCTCGTTATATATAATTATATTAAAATAAAAAAAAAAATTAAAAAATAATAGCTTATTATATCAAAAATTTTAAACAAAATACTATATGTGCACAACAGTGGCAGTTGGTTACTTTTCAACCAGAGGATATTGTCCTAAGGTTTTGAACTTGAGCCCCAGTATAGCTGATATATTGATGGGCGATATTTATTTGTAAAAACGATTCAGAGGATCGTCCTTTCTTTTTCAGGGCTTAAAGGGTGGGGTCCACGAATATTAATGTTATTAAAATTATTTTTAATTGCATTTAAGTTCAAAACTTTGCCCACTCCGATACCTTGGTTAAAATAATATTAATATATATCACTGTTAACTAAAGCAAAAAATTATTGAGCAAGCCGGCCAGGTACTTTATAATTTAAATAGTGAAATTTTTATTAAACTGAATTTTCTTTGGAATTAACAGTTCTTTTTGAATTTCCACTCATTGTCTCAATTTGATATTAAAAAGTAAAACGTTGACCTTGTCTCTCTGAATCTTAAAAGAGAAGAGAAAAAGATCCTCCACATAGAGAGAGACCCTATAATCTGGCTGGCAATTGGCCAACCGATCTATTCTACTTTGTCCATTATACATTTATAAATATTGTGTCAGCATTATAGAGGCTTAATGATAGATTCGTCAACGAGAAGCCTCCATGATGGAGGTTGGACAGCTGCCTTATTTATTCGACACGACCACACTACCTATACTATTTATATTAGTATAACAACCTGCCGTTTGCTCTCTTATTCACGAGACTCATTCCAAGTCGAAATTATTATTATTTTTTTACTTTACCTATACAGGATAAGCTCAAGTAATGTATTAGTGAATGAAAAAAAGTGTTTTTATTCATCGGTTTTTCGAAATATCTCAAAAACGGCTAAAACTATTTTGATGGAAAAAATTGAGCAAAACGATGGCATTTTGCTCTACAAAAAAGCTCTAATAAGTGAACGTCGAAAAAATTATATTTTACGAGATATTAATTATTATTTTGTTATACTGCTATTCATTGTATATATCAACGACTTGATCGTAGCAGAGGAAAATGTGCTACTCTTTGCTGATGACACAGCAATACTTTATGGGGGAAAAACAAGCTACTTCTTTCATCCACCGTGAATACATCGTTACTTGGCGTGTCGCAGTGGTTTAAGGAGAACAGCCTCCAGTTAAATATCGAAAAGACTCAAAACATACAGTTTGGAGAGTATGGATCCGTACAACATAAAGCAATCAGAATTATAGACGAGGTGAATTTCTTGGGACTAAATATTGACAGACATCTAAGCTGGAGTAATCACATCAATATGATTATACAAAGGGTCAATAAATATGGTTTTCTGATCCGCACTCTTCGACATAAGGTTCCTCTGAGGGTTCTCTTAAATATTTATTATGCCTATGTTGAATACAGTTTGAGATATGGTATAGTAATTTGGGGAGGGTCTACACATGTTGCTAGATTGTTTACTGCACAAAAAAGGTGTGTTAGAGCTATTGTAGGGGCGGGACCGAGAACCCACTGCAAAAGTATCTTCCAAGAATTGAACATTTTAACTGTATATGACGTCTGTGTTATGGAAAGTGTTTTATTTTTAAAAAAACACCCAGAACTTTTTCATAAAAATATCTTTAGTCACGAATATAATACTAGATGCAGGAATGATCTGAGGATAAATGCCAGTTGTTTGTCTGTGACATTAAAAAGCCCAGTTAATAACGTTCTAAAAAACTTTTTGTATACTGTATTTGTATTGACAATCTATTCAAAAATAAATAAATATTCCTATAGCATCTTGGTTAGTATAGTACGTTACCAAATTTTGGGTACTCTCTAGCTCAAAAACTAATATGAATATCAAAACGAAATTTCACATGCAGTTTTGAGGCATTGAGATAAGATCTGATTAGATTTTGGTTGAAATCGAACCAAAATTTAAAGGAGGGGAGGAGGGGGGGGTTAAAAAAATTAAAATTAAAAAAATTTCAAATAAAAAAAAAAAATACAAAATACGTACCTACTATAAAATGAACCTATAATAAAATAAAGTAAAAAATAGATTATTTTTTTCGTTGGCAAAAATTAGATGGGTTCAAAAAAGAAAACCATCAATATATTAAGTCATAGACCCTTTTTGATGGATTTGTACGAAAAGTGTCTATATTTTTTATTCTTCGTTTTTTCAAAATATCTCAAAAATGGCTGAAACTATTTTGATGGAAAAAATTGAGCTAAACGATGCCGCTTTGGACTATAAAAAACCCATAATGAATGAACATCGAAAAAATTATATTTTACGAAATATTAGTTATTATTTTGTTATAGTATGTTGGTTAGTATAGTACGTTACCAAATTTCGTCTACGCTCTAGCTCAAAAACTAATATGAATATCAAAATGAAATTTCACATGTAGTTTTGAGGCATTGAGATTAAGAAAGAGAAACAAAGAGGTTGTCCTCTGCTTGATGCAAATAAACATATACACATATATATCAAGATGATATATCTGTATATATATATTATTATTACAAATATTATAACAAATAAATAATATATATATACAGATATATCATCTTGATATATATGTGTATATGTTTATTTGCATCAAGCAGAGGACAACCTCTTTGTTTCTCTTTGTGAATCAACAACTCTGCTACTCTCGGCAAAACAAAAACTTTTCAATTGAAATTAAGAGCTGATTAGATTTTGGTTGAAATCAAACCAAAAATTAAAGGGGGGGGGGGGGGTTAAAAAATTAAAATTTTCAAATAAAAAAACAAATAAAAAACAAAACAAAATGAAATGAAAAATACCTACTATAAAATGAACCTATAATAAAAGAAGAGAGTTATTATATTTTTTCTTTGGGCAAAATTGGGGGGTTCAAAGAAAGAGAACTATCAATATATTAAGTTATATATTATACTCTTTTTGATCGATTTATACGAAATTTCGCATATGCACCCCCTATCCGACCTTATGAAAATGACTCACTGTGAATTTGATAGTGACCCCAAAAAAGATAGAAGGGGAGGGTTCAAAAATAATTTAAAATAATCAGTTTTTTAAACAGAAATAGAAGAAAGCTGATATTATTTTTAATAGAATAGTCTCATAATTAAAAGAAGATATTATTGATTGCTAATGGGCCCAAAATCAAGAGGGAGGGTTCTTTTGTACATAATTATAAATTATTTTATTAAATATTAAATATAAAAGAGGGGCCAGGTGTATAGTAAAGTCCTCTGGATGGCCACATCTGGTTATTCATATTTTGTCAAAATAAAACATTGAATGAATGTATTTATAGATCAATACAATTTGGATAGCTTTGTATTTCAATGTTCTAAAAACAATCTTTCACTTTGTCCTCAAAATTGTAAAGTGGTGTAATTTTATAGGAATGAACACCCGATCGATTTCTCATTTAAAATCAATAATTACTCGGTACTCCCGTCATTATACGATTGTATTTTCAATCAAGAGAACTGATTAGATATCTAACTCTAATACTTGCTGTTCAAATATAATAAAAATATCTTTTTCGAATTATTTTGTGGATATTTTAAGGGGTTGTTATGATAAAAACATAAACAAATAAACAATTATTACCTATATGTCGAGTAATTAATATTTTTAATAGTGGAAATTTAATGAAAGGCACCCCAGGAATAAATAAAATGAATATTTCCAATAAAAGAGTAATATTTATTGGAAGCTTTTCTCTTTACAGTTCTTGAAACCGATGTTTCAGATGATCTTCCCTCCTTCTTCAGGATTCAAAGAGTCTTATAATAAATTTAACTTATTATTAAAAATTAGAGGGAAGTGAAATCATTTTTCAATACTCAGTACGCTCTCACAGGTTAGTGCCGTCCTGTAGTAATAAATAATAAAATAAAATCTTAAATTCTTAGTTAAAAAAAATGATGTTTATCAAATTTTTAAACAGAAAATTCTAAAGTTAGAGAGCCAAAAAATCTAATATTTTCAGCTTATCATTTTTTCCTCAAATTTTTGAATAATTTCATTGCGATTTTAAACTTTTAAAACGTTGCTGTCATTACAAAAGTTTAAACAAACAATCGCATGTTTGTGAAATTAAATTGATCAATTTATTGATTTTATAACCAACTAGTAGTTTTTTTTTTTTTTTTTTACAAATATTTGATTTTGACAATTATCTTTTTGATGAAATCACCTAAAATAAAAATAAAAAATATTATAAGTGCATATAAGTATATAAAAAATAGAGAAAAATGATTTTTCGTAAATATTTTCTTTGTAATATATAGATATTCAAGGTAATTTCATCACCAAGACAATTTGTATTATTCAGGGACGCATCAAGTCCCTTTTGCGCCGTCGTGCGAAATACTGATTGGAGTCTTTATATGCACTGAGCTCAAATTAATGCAGCCAGAATATATTTTCACGTTTCAAGATTTTTTTTTAAATAAATCATAGGGAGAATAATAAATATAGTTTCAGCCGTTTTTGAGATATTTCGAAAATACAAAGCAAAAAAAAAACTTTTTAATGCTCGATTACAACATTTCATCATACCTAATATAGTATCTAGTAGGTAACCTAATATGGGTGAATTTAAAAAGGTTCAAAATGTGATTCTTTTAAAATAATGTACGCTTGTAGGTGAATTGAAATTTTATTAATTTTAAAAATAAATTTGTTCCTTATTTCTTTTAGCTTACAATTTTTAAAGTTCTTAAGAAAAATTATTTTGAAATGTTTTTCCCATCTCGTCTTCCTGGGGATAACCGGCGTTGCTCCATCTGACCACTTGCCATTTTCCTAACGTGTCGCTGTCGCAGGGGCACAAACCTAGCGCAGGCTTGTCTAGCGAGCAAATGGTAGGTGAAGTATCACCAGACACAATCCTGTTCAAACTTGTCGCGACATGTCAGTAGCAGCATCAGCCCGGTTATATAAAAGCAACTCCTCGATCCTGAGAGCCCCTGGTATTTAGACAACTAAATTGGCAGATCAGCTGAGGGTATATCTACCCTGAGAAAAAAAGGCGCAAGCCATTTCTCCATTTTTACTTTACCAATGCCAAGCAGATAATGTATTGGACCATTCAAAGGGACCTCAGGCAAAAACTTATGAAACCATAATCTCAATCAAAGTCACACATTATACTATTCATTTGGCTTGAATTTTAGCACATGAAGGTTTTGCCAAAAATTACATGGGGTCTCGTCCAGAGACCAAAAAGTGGTAATTTTTCGTTTAGTGCTTGCAGATGAATGGATGGATGGATGTACGTTTTTTACTCTTTTTTTCGTCGACGATTTTTTCCACACCGTTCAACCGATTGAAATGAAATTGAAAACCTATCCCATTACTTTGACAAAATTATGTGCTGAATAGTTTTTTGTATATATCGGCTCACAGTTAGTACTTTATTCCAGTAGTTATTTAATTTTTTCTAAATATCTTGAAAATGACTTAAACAATATTAAGGAATTAGATAGGGTACTATAAATGTTTTAAATTAGAAATTTGGTGTTTGATGAGGCTCTTGAAACCTTGGAAACAGGTGGAATGTCTTCGTTAGGAAAAAGAAATACAAGATTTCCTTATAGTCTAACCATTTATTCTCCAGAAAAACTTTTGAGACGTTTCAGCGGATATTCTCACGCCATCCTCAGTCCTGGTTTTTCATAATATAGTACAATTTTTTATGCATAAATTCATTCCTTTTCCACAGCTAACACATTATAATTTGTATTTTATTAAAGCTTGTAATAAGAAATAACCAACTAATACTGGTGAGATTTCATAAGTTAAGATTATCATTAATATTATGAAAAACCAGGGCTGAGGATGGTGTGAGAGTGTCTGCTGAAACGTCTCAAAAGTTTTTCTGGAGAATAAATGGTTAGACTATAAGGAAATCTTGTATTCTTTCCTAACGAAGACATTCCACCTGTTTCCAAGTTTTCAAGAGCCTCATTAAACACCAAATTTCTAATATTAATTTAATTTAATATTCTATAGTAATGAAGTACCTTGAGGACCACAAAAAAGGATATATAAAGTTTTTATAAAATTATATTTTAAAGTATTTAACCCCAGAGTAAAATAGTACTTTTTAAAATTCTTTAAAATTTATTCATTTGATCGGTATAATAAACTGGTAGCTCATGGTCAATGGTCACCTGTCGGCGCTTCAAGGCATTGGCGCCGTCGTGCACCGCACGACCTTGCACATATGGACGCCTCTCTGGTATCATTGACTATTTTTCAAAATATTTATTTGTTTAGTGTTGCTTTATATTCATCACATAAAAGGAATTTGTTTCTTTTTTTGGAAATCCATTGATAAAGGGAGAAATTCTCTCGAAACTTTTGGTCTTTTAATAAATGCTTGAAGAATGTTTTTTAGAAAATTTATATTTATTTAAAAAAATTATATAGGACGTATATTAGTAACGAGTCCGGTTTTTAATTAGTCTTGGATTTAAATTAGAATAGCAATTATATTTTTTTCAAATTTCATTTGAAGACTTAACAAGTTGGTCACCCATTATCTAATAATAGATGACTAAACTATACGGGAAAAACCCTGAGCGAAGCAAAAATGTCACCCATCCAGCTGTTCTCCTTGGCATTAATTAACATCCATTGCAAATTAACAATATTGCACTTGCTACTGTTTTTCTACTACTACTTGATATTACATTCAAATTATAATAAATTGGCTTGAATCACTCAAAAGAAAACCTTGGCAAAGGATTAAATACAATCTTGTGTATAGACATTAATTAACATAGCAATTTCCGTTTTAGGACTTTTTATACTTTCATTTATTCAGAAAAAAAACTTCTTAATAATAAGTGAAAAAATAAACTTCAAAGGTATTAGGTTCAAAAGTCAAGTTTAATTTTCACCTTTTATAAGAGTAAAATAAAAATAAAAAATAAAAAATCAAGTTTTAGAGAAGATATAAGTTTTACTTTTATCATATCTTTTCAATTCTAAAAACATAGGTAATTCCATGTCAATTGAACGAGGTTTTGTCGATGACCCTCTTCGATTTTTTTGATTTTCTGCTATGTTATTTATGTATATATATATACAGGGTGATTCACGGTTAATGGCACGTTAGACGATTATAGAAAACTGAACTCAGGATTTTTCTGAAAATTTAGCACCTTACAGTAACTGAGTTACTTTCTGTATTTCCTGAAGATGGGTTGATAGCCCGAAATATATATATTGAAAAAGAAAAAAAATTTTATATCTTTTAATTTTTTAATTTTAATGTGAAATAAGTGACCCAGTATCCTTAACTCATAGTAAATCCATATTAAATAAAATATTTATTTACTCTTATCTTTATTAAAGATGTTTAACCTTGTACCAACACCACAATCTCTACTGATTATTGATGATTTAAATAAAGTGAAAAGAAAAAAATTTCCTTCGAAGAACTTACAATGTAAAATATAGTAATAATTTACATTCAAGTAGTCTTTGCACTAATTCAATCATTTTATATCAATGTTTGTTAAATTTATTTTACAGTACTTAGAAGGGATAAAATTTTTTATTTTTACATTATTTAAATCAACTAAAATCCAAAATTACAAAAAAAAATCGTTTTTTTTTTTTTATTTAGAAGTTATTTGAATCCTTTCTTCGTTAATAATTCAAAATTTTTGTTTTTTAACGTTAAGTTTTGTAAATTTTTTTGAAAAAAATCGAGGGTGTCCCATCGAAAGAAAACCCAATTTTTTGAATAAAAAAAAGGCAAAAAAGCATTTATTTTTTTTCCAATTTTTAAAATTTTTTTCTAAAAAATAAAATAAAAAACGAAAAAAATGATCCCTCTATGAAGTTAGAATATCTTTATTCTTGTTAAAGTTTTGAATATTTAAAAAATTTTGATCTATTTTCTTCAAAAAACGAAATTTCGTTATGGGTTAAAATAGAAAGCTAAACCTTTACGTGGATACTTCTTTCTTTCTACATAATATGTAATAACATATGAGAAAATGAAAAAAATCGAAGAGGGTCACCGACAAAACAGCGGTGAATTGACATGGAATGATCCAAATACATAAAAAATATCTCAAAACATTTATTATAATTTTTGAAGACGGACTGATAAGTTAATTAAGTGGATATCGATGAGGCAGTCCAAAAAAGAAGAAGATAATTTACACTATCTTTTTATTCATAAAACCGACGTTTCGGAGGCTATTCCTACCTTCTTCAGGGTTTTGAAAAGTCAGTGAATGAAATCCAATGCGACATTCCCCTCTGTCTCCTCTTTCAGTGGCAGTAACAATAATTTATTGTATTTCATTCTCAGCAGAATGATTACTACATTATAATTCTGCTGATAATAAAATACAATAAATTATTGTTACTGCCACTGAAAGAGGAGACAGAGGGGAATGTCGCATTGGATTTCATTCACTGACTTTTCAAAACCCTGAAGAAGGAGGGAGTAGCCTCCGAAACGTCGGTTTTATGAATAAAAAGATAGTGTAAATTATCTTCTTCTTTTTTTGGACTGCATCATCGATATCCACTTAATTTATTAAACATCCAAACATTTCGGGAGAAATTCTCTCTTTGTCTCTTTATCCCAGATAGCACACTCGCTCTAGAAGCGGTCCTATTCAGCTCTTATTGTCTTTAAAATAATTTTAACATGTCTAGAAGATCTCCTAGTGTCTAAAAACATGTTCTGAGGCCAATATAGTAATAGTAAACAAATAAATATATTCCTTCTACATAAAGGAGCACTGAAAGAGGAGACAGGAACAAATATACCACATGCTTCGTTCATTAATCCTTTTGAACTCTGAAGAAGTAAGTAAGATCCTCCGAAAACGTCACTTTCAAAGAATTGTAAAGGAAATCTTCCAATTAAATTCTTTTTTATTGGGAAATAATATTTTTATTTATTTTTGGTTGCCTTCCATCCACTCAGCTATTAATCAACCAGTCCGTCTCCAAATAATTCCTTTTAACGTATTATTATTATTATTATTATTATTTAATATTATAATTATACTAATATATTATTATATTTTTGTTTATAATTGATTTATACAGGGTGGGGCATAAAGATCTACCACATTTTGAAGAGGTATAAAAAATGAATAAATTTAACTAGAAAAAAACTGAATATATTTTTGAAAAGAACATAAAAATAATTTTTTGGTGTATTTTAAACATTATCAGACAAAAAAAAGGGGGGCGGGGGTCAAAAATGAAAATTCTAGCCCTTTCGACCAAACTCAAACGAATTTTGTATACATATTCTGTGGGCCCTAAAAATACTAGAAATGAAAAAACTAAGCACCCAAAATGGGTGGGGTGGGGGGGTGAGGTTCAAAAATGAAAATTTTACCCTTTTGACCAAACTCAACCAAATTTTGTATACATTTTATTCTTTGAACTCCCAGAAGGCTAGAAATGCAAAAGCTATACATAGCTTGGTCGAAAGGGCTAGAATTTTCATTTTTGACTCTCCCCCCACCCCCATTTTAGGTGGTTAGTTTTTGCATTTATAGCCTTCTGGGGGTCCACAGAAATTGTATACCTACAAAATTTGCTTGAGTTTGGTCAAAAGGGCTAGAATTTTCATTTTTGCCCCCACCCCACATTTTTTTCGTCTGATATAATGTTTAAAATATATTAAAAAAAAAATTGTGTTCTTTTCAAAAATATATTCAGTTTTTTTTTCTAGATAATTTTTTTCATTTTTTTTATACCTTTTCAAAATGTGGAGATCTTTATGCCCCAGCTTGTATTTTTTATCCAAAATTTCTATTAATATAGGGAGAATTATACCTACCCCCGAAACTTTTGAATTTTTAATAAACGTTTTGAGACTGTTTTTATAAAAGAATCGAAGGTATTTATTTAATACAAAAAATATCCATTAAATTAATTCGACAAATATATATATGTTACGGACAATTTATGAAATTGCCTATTTTTGGAAACAGGCATCATTTTGCTGAATTCATAAATTAAGCAAATTGCTTGGCGATTTCCGTAATTCAGAAATATCATTGACAGAAATATAGACAATGTCACAAATTAGGATTAACATATCACCTACTTATAAGTATTTGTGGAATTGATAATCTTCTCCATTTGTGAAGGTGGATAATAAGTAAAACACTGAATAATTTAGTATATTTTTTTGAGGACTTATGACATTAAGTACATAAATGAAATAGCCTTTCTATATAAGTAGAGTGCGAGTTGTGAATGTCATGTAATGAGCACAAAACACGCCAGCCTATTTAAAACGGAATTTTATTATTTTCAACATTTGAGTTAGATTTTTATATAAGATTGTCCAAATCTCGCTCAAATGGATCAATCGAATAGCTTGTCTATTGAGAATCGCTATTTTGTCCAAATTATCCGAAAGTGCTCTCAATTGAAAGCCAGGCAGGCTGTCCGTATGTTGGTTGTTTCCGGCCCCTCCACTGCTTTCTTATCATGAATGGCTCTTTTTCATCAGCTCTTATCTTGATTCCTTTTGCGTCTTCAAGACGTCTGCATTATTCATCAGGCCACACGGACATGGAAAAAAGCCCTTCTGGGCCATTCAGGGCTTCTCTGATGGACGCCATCGACAACTGACCTTCTTGTATAACCCTGTCTGTCTTCTCTCTCCTTAGACCGGGCGCAAATTGAGCGCAGGGCAAGCGTAGTAGAGAGCCATATTTTTGTTTAAAACTTTAACAATTATTATAAATACTTAACTGAAATTTGTTCATACATACAAATTAAACCAAGGCAAATCTATTTTTAAATTTTAATCGTTCTTTAAGATTCTTCTGGCTCTCTACTATATGCGCACCCTGTGCTTAATTTGCGCCCGGGCTTAGGGTGTCTCTAAAATGTCTGTACAAAACGCTAGCACAAATTCCTGAGGTTAAAATATGACAATCTAGCCCAACTTACCTTATCCCAAAAGTTTATAGTTTCCAAAACACCATAGGGTCAAGTTATTAGTTTTTATTTTTTTGTGTAAATATTTATCCAAATGATAACTTGCACATTTTTTTTGGGATAAGAAATCGATATACTTAAGTTGAAATTTAACACATATGTTTGAATTAATCAAATGCACTTGTGTGCCAAATTTTAGCTATGTAACTCAAACCATTCATTGACAAATAATAAATTGGCAAATCACCTAAATTAGCGGGAAAATGTTTTCACGTTTTCTATCATTTTTCTATTAATTATTTATATAAATAAATCAATTAATCTAATAAAAAACCAATATAAATTCCAATAGTGAAAACCGCATTTTGATATCTTTAATCCTTTCCGATTTATTAAGACTAAAATATTTCATATCATGAATGGATTTCCTTCTCTTAAATATTTTTCTATTTGTGTGGATATTGATGGGGCAGTCCAAAAAAAGAAGATAATTTATACTATCTTTTATTCATAAACCGACGTTTCGGAGACTATTTCCTCCTTCTTCAGGGCTTTGAAAAGTCAGTGAAGGAAATATAACGTTATAACTTCTATTTGTTTTTTTAATAGTTTTATGACGGCAATAAAAATTACTTCGTCCCTTTAAAAGGCAATAAAATCTTTAATTTATGCAAATGACCTAGAAAAGAAGCCATAAAAGTTTTTGTGTATAAACAATTCTAGGAATTTATCCAAAACAATAACAAACGAAGGAAAACAAATACATACTGAATTTTTGTTTTACCTATACCTCCTAAATGGCTTAAGATAATGAGCTGAAATTTGGCACGCATGTTTGTAGTAATAAACTACACCATTGTACCAAATTTCAACTATCTAGCTCAAACACTTCGCGGACGAAAAATTGTCCAATCGGTAAAATAGCCGAAGCTTTTGCCTCATATTTCGCGTCCAACTCAAACCTGGACGACAAAGGGCTTGAACCACCCACATACCCCCCAGTACTAATATAATGTCAGATACTGTTTTCAGGATACCAGCAATTCTAAAGATCATCCAGAATCTAAAGAACAACTCTTCTGCTGGCCCCGACGATATCCCCGCCATTCTCATTAAAAAATGTGCCCCTGAACTTGCTCCTATACTATCCAAATTATACAATCTCTCCTATGAACTCTGGAATATTTCCAGAAGCCTGGAAACTAGCCAGAATCCAACCAATTAAGAAAAAAGGCGATTCCTCCAACATAAAAAACTATCGACCCATAGCAATCACTTCTGTCTTATCCAAAATTATGGAAAAGGCCATCAACGAGCAAGTTCTACGACACTTAGAGTCAAATAAATTTATCCACGATAGGCAATACGGCTTCAGGCAATCCCGGTCGACAGGTGACATCCTAGCATATGTAACTCATATCTGGAACAAAACCTTGGAGGCCGGGAATGAGACCTCGCGGTAGCTTTAGACATTTCAAAAGCCTTCGATATGGTCTGGCACAAAAATCTTGCCAAATTGACCTCCGTCGGCTCTTGCACTGAAACTCTGTGTTGCTCGAAAGTTTTCTTTCAGCCCGTAGTATTAAGGTTGTCATCGATGGAATATCCTCTTCCCCCTTCCACACCAACGCTGGAGTTCCTCAGGGATCGGTTATCTCCCCTACGCTTTTTCTTATCTATATCAACGACCTTCTAAACTTGCCCTCCAATCTGTGTACATTGTTACGCAGATGACAGCACCCTACATAACGCCCCTGCATCGCATAAAAGCCGTGCAGACATTGCCTCTTCAATTAATTTAGACTTATGCAAACTTAAAAACTGGGGATCCCAAAACTTAGTTAACTTCAATGCAGGGAAAACTCAGTGTTGCCTTATTTCTAGGCGCGTCGACAGAAACCTCCCAAACATATCATTCGACTCAAACTCACTAGAATTCAGGGATAAAATATCAATGCTAGGCGTAACTCTAGGGTCTGACCTTTCATGGAATGACCATATCTCAACCACTGCTAAAGCTGCAGCGCGCAAGCTTGGTCTCCTATTTAGGTCTAGACGCTGTTATACTCCCAGTCAACTCCTTATGCTGTATAAGGCTCAAATTCGTCCCTGTCTCGAATATGGCTCATCTGTGGAGGGGTGCCTCCAAGCATTCTCTTGCCACACTGGATGCAATTCAGAAGCGAGCAATTAAACTAATAGGAGAACCGGCTCTAACCAACTCACTCGACTCCCTGGCTCACCGAAGAACCGTTTCTGCCCTTTCCCTGTACTACAGATACTATCACGGTGTCTGTTCAGTCGAGCTGAAATCAATTATCCCCCCTAATGCCCTCTTTACGCGAAACACGCGGTTTTCTAACGCTCAGCACCCCTTCGCTGTCAAATTGGATAAAATTCGAACAAGCGCTTTCGCCAACTCTTTTATCCCTTTGACCTCCAGAGACTGGAACTCGCTCCCTGCCACCATCTTTCCCGCGACCTATAACCTTCAGCTATTTAAGACCCGTATCCACAGATACCTTCGACCCCCGCCCAACCCATAAAATTCTTTCTTCTTCTTTTCACGATGGAGGGGCCAACCCAGGCCTTTAGGGTTGCACCTTTTTGCAGCAACTCCTTCTCTCATCATTATCATAAAAAAAAAAAAAAAAAAAAATAGCATATTGATTCTTAAAAAAAGCTGGCCATGTGCGAGTCAGACTCAACTACTTTTTGCTCCAAAAATACTTAAGATTACAAATTAGTCCTTTTTATTGTATTTGATAAGCAGAGAATGAAGTAATTTGTGAATTTTTTCATAACTTTAAGGGCCAGTTGTATGTCGGTTGGTAAACTCTTTTTAAACGTTGACAAAGGGAAAATCCTTAGAATTCACCTTAGTGCTCGAAGGTTGGTAAACTCTTTTTAAACGTTGACAAAGGGTAATTCCTTAGAATTCACCTTCGGGCACAAGGTGAATTCTAAGGATTTTCCCTTTGTCAACGTTTAAAAAGAGTTTACCAACCGACATACAACCGGCCCTAAGTGAACTCTGACTGGTTCAAAACCACGTAAAAATGGCCGCTTAGGGGCCATCCACTCACACCTTGATTTTAAAGTGAATTTAATTTATAAAAAAATATAGCCTAGTTATACTTTTAAAGAAGTCTGGAACACTGATAGAAAATAATCTTTATTTTGGAACCCACAAAAAATTCCACCCTCCACAAAATTTAAAAATGTTAATTAAAAGAATACATAATATCATTTCTAAATTATAAGTTTGTATCTTATTTATGTTTTACTAACTACAATTCACTGACAGGCACGTATTGACATACCCTACCAACAATTTGACTAAATTCTATTATTCAAAATAACTTAAGAATGTTCAAAAATTCATTAAGATGTCAAAATATTTGTATCCCTAATGCTGGAAAGTGATTTTGGTAACTCTTAAGGAGTTAGGTGTTGGTTCTAGGTGAAACATTTTAATATAATAATAAAACTTGAGCAAGAAAAGATGCGAGCGAGATAGGTTTCACAAAAAAAAAAAAAAAAAAATGAAACCTACCTCGCATCTTGCTAAAGTTTTATTATTAAAGTGATTTTGGGTTAAAAAATTCAGAAAATACCTTATATATATATATACGAGCTTTTCGTGCGTGCCTTCGGCACGCCCTCGAAGCTCGGCCCTCCAGGCTGAGTGCCCTGGCGGGCAGCGTCTCGGTCCAAAAATTTTATTCCTCTTAAAAAACCACACTCCAAATGTATACCCGTAAACTACTGAAAATACATCGTCTCTTAAAAGTTTCGACTCTTTAATTTTTGAGTGGCGGGGGGGGGGGGGGGGAGGAATAATTATGAATATATTTAAATTTAAAATTTAAATTTAAATTTCATTTTTTCTTTTCAAAACAAAAATAATGAAATGATTTATGAACTGCAAAAAATTCGCAGGCTGAATCATGGAAATTATTCAAATTTACGCGGTTCAATTAATTTAATTAATTACAAAAAAATATATTTAATGTTTCTTAATTTAAAATGAATTGGAATCTTTCATTTCAAAATTCGAGTGCAAATTAAAATTATATTACAAATTTGCCTGGTTAATGAAAATCCATTCTCCAATGTCAGTTTAAAATCTTAGCTGACAATTATATTTCAAATTTGCCTCGTTAATTAATACATATTTAATGTTTTTAATTTAAAATTCTTTGGTGTTTTTTCATTTTCATTCGAGTTCAAATGAATACAATATTATCTCGATACAAAGTCTAAATCAAAAATATCTAGTTTTAGTAAGAGAAATCAAGATAGAAATATTAATGTCCCAATGGTGTAATCGCTAGAGCCAATGACCATAGTTCAAGAGTTCGATTCTAGGCAAGAGCGTAATTTTTTTAGAGAAATTTCTCTAAGCGTTGTTACAAATTAATCTAGACGAATATTATATAGTATAATATGTATATATATATATATATATATATATATATATATATATATATATATATATATCATTCTGCTGAAAAAACGAAACCCTATCGACAAGACATACCAGATACTCCTACTACTAACACTATTATTTTATTTATCTAACAGACTATAGACTAGACTAATAGCATTTTAAATACATAATATAACATACACATCATTTCTATATCTACCTTTTAACTTCAATATCTATATATAGATACTAAACTAATATCATTGTCTATTTTTCAAAATATTTATTTGTTTAGTGTTCCTTTAAGTATATTGACTACATAAAGAAACTTTTTTTTTTAATTTATTCAAATTTCATTGATAAAGGAGAAATTCTTCCAAAACTTGTGATGTATAAATAAACGTTTGATAATTGATTTTTTTTTATAAAAGATTTGTATTTATTCATATATAATACAATCAATAAATTTTTTTTAATATAATTCTTTTATAAAACAATCTCAAAACACGTTTATTAGAAGTCCAAAGGTTTCGGAAGAAATTCTTCCTTTATCAATGAAAATTTAGAAAGACGCTTTCAATCTTAAAACAGTATACTTATACTTAAAGATTAAAGTGAATTTCTTAAAAATGATTAAAGAGCTGCTTGTTCACTCAGGTAGAGAGAGAGAGAGAGAGAGAGTTGAGTCTTGGTGGTCTCTCTCTCTCTCTGTTTGAGTTGTTCGTTAAAGGGCAAGGGCTTTGGGGGCGAGAGGGCCTTAATAACCGTGTTGGAACCCTAGCGCCCCACTCGGACGCGTCACTCAATCAATTATACCCTTCCAGCAGCTGTCTAGGGAGGCGGGGCTTATAGAAGAGAGAGGCGTGGCCTATTTGAAATAGTTCACGGTAAATGCGCCAGATGGCAATAGCTTATCTATCTTTTACCACAGGGTGTATCCATAAGAAGTGAGTGTGTATCTGAAGGTATTTATTTCCCTTTTAAAGTTAAACCACTTTCATTTTTTATATTCAAATTTTAGATTTATTTAATTTTCAATTTTTTAATATAAAAATTTAATACAAAAAATAAATAAAAAATAATAAATACTAAGGGATATTTTATCAAGTCGTGTATTTTGTGAGTCTGGGAGAAAACTAATTATTTTTAAAGGATTGTTTTTGCTTTTTTGGATGAAGGAAGGGCCAGGGTTGGATATCAAAGCTTAATTATTTCTACTTTTTGAAAATAAATATAAGCATTTTGGCACTAGAACGAACACTCAAACGAACGTTTTTTTTTTTAGTTGGTGACTAAGTTCAAACCCTGGCAGGCAGAGGAATAGAAAATAAGCCTGCCAAATGCGTATCAAGTTTTCCGTATACCTTAACTCTTCCAAAACACTTGAGATATAAAAATTTGTTCTCATTTGTTGATGATAAGGAGAGAATGAAGGAAATTGTAGTTTTTGACGTGACAACGTCTTATAAATCGATGAAGCCGGCTGCACTCTCGAAAAAACATGACTCATCTGAGGCGTTCCATTTAAGGCTTGAAGTGCAAGCGAGAGCGCGGAACGAGCAAGGAGCTAAGGAGGAACAGCTAGGCTAGAAAAGCAGGAGTGGGGGTGTCTCCAGTCAAGACAGGCATTTCCCCTCCAGCCGCCATCGTGTGAAGGGCACAAAACCTTCTCTTCCCATCTGAAAATAATATCCATCTTTAAGACAGTTCTTTTTATTATTAACAGTGATAAAAAACAAGTTTGATTTTCTTTATATATTTTTTGTTTTTTATTAAAAGTGTGTGTAGGAAAGCCGAATCAATTATTAGAGAGGCGTTAAATGACAGTGGAGGAAAATTTATGAAATATATTTGACTAATTCTTTAATGATGGACTTTAATGAATCACACTCGAATATTTTCTCTTCATTAAATAACCATATTTTAAATAATCTCCCAATGGAAAACCATATAGTATTACTAATTAAAAGTATTTCAAAATATTATTTTAAAATAAGATTACACTATATAACAAAAAGAGTTATGTAGACAAAAGTAAATCGAAAAGAATATTTTTTAACAAGTTAACCCATTTTCAAGGATATTAAATATAATTAATCGTTTCAACTTTTTCTTACAATCGTACCTGATTTAAAAACTATATTTTTGGTATTTCTATAATATATATTTAAATTTTTTTATTTGTTTTATAACTTAATTAATTCTTAATCTTTGAATTGTGTAAAAAAACATTGGTTTAATAAATAAATAAAAAATCGGTTATCTGTAAAGTCGGTTTACTGACGATAGTTGAACGTGACAACGTCATAAGAAAATACTGATGGAATGGTATTTTCTTATGACGTTGTCACGTTCAACTATCGTCAGTAAACCGACTTTACAGACAACCGATTTTTTTTTATAATTTTAAGTACAGGTATTTGAGAACGTGGACTGCGGTACAAATATGATCTAAAAAAGATGGCCACTTTCACACAACAACATTTTAAATTGAAAAATAATTTTTCTTAACGTAATTTTACAGGAATACCAGAGGCGATGCAAAAAATTAAATGCAATTAAAAATAACTCTCACAGATAACAAACACTCCATAATAAAAAAAAATTATACCTACCTTTCCTAAAATATATATCTTTTATACGATTTTTGATTTCTGAGAAAATGAATAGGTATCAGTGCCATGTGGTCCATGGATGCTTTGTGGATGCTGCGCATCCCTAAAATTTCAAAACGTAAAGAGTATTTTCATACAATGTTTTATGATAAATTTGAAAAAAAAACGAAAAATTCTGCGTTTATCAATTAATTTTACAAAAAGGAGCGAAAAAAAATTAAATTAAAAAAAATGAAGGATACTTTTTTGGACAGGATCCTCTGGTTGAAATGTCACCGCCAGCAACTGGTAGGTACATAGGGATAACATGATATCGGACAGACGGATAGACAGACACATATTGTACTTGAATTAATAGGGTTCAGTTTTACTTTAAAACACAATCGTAAAAATTATGCTTGAAAATAATTTTTCTCATTTCAAATCATGAATAAGGGAAAAAATAAAAATAAAAATAAAAAATTGAATGAATTAAATACACTGGTCGCCTGGTGAGCTGAGTTTTCCGAGCCTACCCAAGTGTACATTTATAATGCAAGTGAAAAAGTAAGATAGTAACTATTTAGTAGCTATTGTTAGGCAGATGACAGCACCCTACATAACGCCCCTGCATCACATAAAAACCGTGCAGACATTGCCTCCTCAATTAATTTAGACTTATGCAAACTTAAAAACTGGGGATCCCAAAACTTAGTTAACTTCAATGCATTGAAATCTCAGGGTTGGCTTATTTCTAGGCGCGTCGACAGAAAACTCCCAAACATATCATTCGAACTCACTAGAATTCAGGGATAAAATTTCAATTGCTAGGCGTAACTCTAGGGTCTGACCTTTCATGGAATGACCATATCTCAACCACTGCTAAAGCTGCAGCGCGCAAGCTTGGTCTCCTATTTAGGTCTAGACTCTGTTATACTCCCAGTCAACTTTTTATACTGTATAAGGCTCAAATTCGTCCCTGTCTCGAATATAGCTCTCATCTGTGGAGGGGTGCCTCAATCATTCTCTTGCTACACTGGATGCAATTCAGAAGCGAGCAATTAAACTAATAGGAGACCCGGCTCTAACTAACTCAATCGACTCCCTGGCTCACCGAAGAACCGTTTCTGTCCTTTCCCTGTACTACAGATACTATCATGGTGTCTGTTCAGTCGAGCTGAAATCAATTATCCCCCCTAAAGCCATCTATACAAGAAACACGCGGTTTTCGAAAGCTCAGCACCCCTTCGGTGTCAAATTGGATAAAAGTCGAACAAGCGCTTTCGCCAACTCTTTTATCCCTATGACCTCCAGAGACTGGAACTCGGTCCCTGCCACCATCTTTCCCGCAACTTATATTATTTAAGACCCGTATCCACAGATACACTTCGACCCCCGCCCAGCCCATAAAATTCTTTCTTCTTCTTTTCATGATGGAGGGGCCAACCCAAGCCTTTAGGGGTTGCACCTTTTTGGTGTAACTCCTTCTCTCATCATTTTCATAAAAAAGAAGCTACCTGGCGGAGTGAGCCTCGCTCCGTAATTTTTTGTTTTAGTTAAAATCGATATATTCATATAATTTTTAATTTTAAATACAGGTAAAAAGGTCGATTTTTATTTGCAACTTCTTACAATTAAATAAAATTGAAAAATAAAAAAATTTCCAAACGTTTTGATTTGCTCGCTCCGGTAATTAATCAAGGCGCTGTACACAAAGTTTCGAACATATAATTGAAATCGATTGAAATTAAAAATAATATTAATATAAACGGAGGTTCTTTTTGCTGATACTTTTAAATCCTGAAGAAGTGGGACGATCCTCCAAATTGACAGTTTTTTTAAGAGTATGAAAATGACGTTCTAATAAATTATTTTATTTAGAGTTTGTGGTTGTTTTATCCTTAAGCATTAATTCCTACCACTCCGTCTTCAATAGAAAATACTCTAATTAATTAATTACATTTTGTAATTATATATATATAATATATTATAATGAGCTTAGTGGTTTTTAAAATTAAAAACAAATTAATTAATAAATGGAAATTGAAAAAACATTTAATTATAAATTTTTATTGACACACCCACCTGTTAGTAATTAGTTTAATTAAAAAAAAATCAAATTGAAGTTACCCTAAAATGACACTGACAGATCGCTTAGGTACTAGACCCAAACCCCATAATCCGGGATCTCCATCCAAATGCAAATCGTTAGGCGGATTTCGATAAACCGATTCTATATAAGCATTTAATAGTACCTAAATATCTATAAGATAATAAGATTTGTTAATTTAATATAAATAATTTTATTTCTTTTATTTTTTTTCAGATAACTGAATTCTGTGAAAATGGATATTTCTATTTTTTTCGGGTTATCAAACAGAGGCAATTTGAAAAAAAGAGAAAAATCCCAGAATGTAGGAAAGTAAGGGGGCAGTCGGTTCCAAACCCGAGACCCGAGCAGACACTGCGTGCGCAGTTCACCATCCCACTCAAAAGAACACCCACCATCTGCCCTTCAAATGTAAGTACCATATTGAAATTATACAATTCTTTTTAGTACCTACTATATAGAATTAGATTTTATATTATTATTATTAATATTACTTTATTTATTTATTTTATTTTATTTGGCTTCTGGAACTAGATGCCCAATTAGTCATATGTACTCTTTTATAATTTGGAAATAAATACCTTTTAACACTAGGGAGACCGGGTCTAGTTGATCAGGGTCAAGTTGATACAGGCCAAAACACTTCCTAATGCGCAGACTCAGACAAGTCGCGACTGGCTTGGCTAGACAATCGATTGGTACTCTGCAATCACGCGTGATCACTTGGAGGAGGTTTGCTTCGGTTTGTTAGTTTTGAACTAAAAACTGTTTTTCATCGTCGAAAGTAAATTTTCACTACTGTTTTTCAATTATTATTGTAAATTAATTTACAAGATATCATAAGTTGGTGTCATCTATTAAATTCGATGAAATGGAATATTTTTAATTATATGTCAGAGGGGTTGTTTTTCACCCCTCGGAAATCGAACCCGAGTTCCAGTAACAACAATCCGGGCCATCTGGCCCACCTGCGGGATGCGAACCTCTCTGACATATGTAGATACACGCGATAAAATATTTTACTCAAAGATTGTTATCTTAATTTGTAAAATTTCGCGATGTAGTGATTCTAAATTTAAACATATAGCCATGCCATATAATTCAAATAAAGGTCGTTAAGTGTTTCCAGCAGGTGAGCCAGATGGCCCGGATTGCTGTTACTGGCACTCGGGTTCAATTCCCGAGGGGGTGAAAAACAACCCCTCTGACATATAATTAAAAATATTCCATTTCATCGAATTTAATAGATGACACCAACTTATGATATCTTGTAAATTTGAATCTATTCATCATCAGCCTGTCGATAGCGACAATCCACTGCTGAATATAGGCCTCTTCCATCAAATGGAAGGAGGTTGGCATTAAGTCACCACGCTTGCCAGAAGGATTGGTGACTAGGAATCAGATTATAGCCGGTCAAATATCAATGCAGGGACTCGGACTCGAACCCGGGACTCTTGCTTAGAAGGCTAGTGTCTTTAAGCTCTCAGCTAATCCGATTCCCTTAAATCTATTACCATCGGCAAATTAATATCTTTCATAGTAAATTAATTTGTTCGTAAATTGTGTTATCGACGACATCACGTTGTTACATGTTATAAAGGTAAGAATTTCACCTATTTAACTTTGTCCTAACTGTTTCCGGTTTCACGTATTTTAGAGTTTAGTGTAATGGCGATGTTTGGGTCAAGTTGATACGCTTATTTTGGGTCTTTTTGATTGATGTGTTTCAAGAGTCATCTTCATCCAAACCTGGCCAAGACTGGATCCAGTGTATTTCCTGCAAGAAGTGGGCACACATCTCCTGTGCAGAGAACAACCCCTTTTACACTTGTATTAACTGTCAATCAGACCCAAATTCCTCTTCAGAGTCGGAGTAATCGTTCACAATCAATGATTGTTACAGCTTTCATTTTTCCCAAAATGTTGTAGATTTTAAAATATCTTTTATTGTTACAATAAAACTTGTTCATATTTCTGTTTTGTCTATTATTTTATTAATTCCTGACACCGTATTAGCTTATTCAATGGCGTATCAACTTGACCCAGACCGGGTCAAGTTGATACATCTTGCAAATTTTTTAAAACTTTTTTGACAAGACAAATTTAATTTTATAAAGAATTTAAATATCAAAAGTTATAGCCAAATAGTTATAGTTAAGAATTACACCTACTTTATTTCAAAATGATGACAGGAAAAAATTACAAAAATCAGGAAGTAAAAAGTGTATCAACTAGACCCGGTCTCCCCTATATTTAATGAAAAGATTTATTGACATATTAAATATTTTGACTAAAATATCTTCAAATTTACCCTTCAAGACAAAAAATCACTTTTAATCAATTTTTAATATTTTCTGATAAAAAATAGAAATTCTCAAAACATTTTAATCAAAATATATGGTTTGGCTGTTTGTTAAGATTTAGAATCAAGCAAAATTAAATATCATACCAACAAAAAAAAAAACGAAAAAAATTTGAATTTTTGAATATTTTTTGACGGGCAATAGGTATATATATAATTTAATTCATATGATGGAAATTAAATAATTATATTAGTAAAATATTCAATTTTAAATTCTATTTGTGAGTTTAATCATTGGTCATTGATGCCAGATTGCCCTTAGATTTAATTTTAATTTATTTGTTTATTTTTATTTTTAATTTCTATCCCAGTGACTTTTTATTTTTTTTTTTTTTTTTTATATTTATATTTATTATTTTGTTACATTTTTGGTATTTTTTTATTGATTTTCAACCCACTGAAGTCGATTTTAAATTTTTCACCCTAATAATTAACTCTCACAGCATACAAAGGTTTTTATACCGTTCTGCTGTGGCCACACCCTGAGCCACTCATCCGGCGTGGGAGGTTCAGAGCTATAAGGGAAAATATGGAGGCTCTAAAAAAAATCTCAAAAAAACACTCGTGTAAAAAAAGGCCAAGTTCGATTAATAAAAACCGTTTGCCAAAAAAAGTAGTGAGATCTAATGTGTTGCCAAGTTCAATATCATCAATTTAATAAATGAGTAAAGAATATAGTGACTTCAATTAAAACGCATGTTTTTCATTTTACTTGTCCATCTATATTCATTTATTTCACATTTTTAGTTGAACTTATTTTCCTAAAACTTGGCTTTTACGCATTATTATTATTGTCTGATAGGGCCACCACCTCTCCCTTTTAGCTCTTTCATCCTCTCTTATTATGATCTCATGATATTCACTACACTAGTAATTCGTGACATACATAACAATTCGTAAAAGCCAAGTTTTAGGAAAATAGTTTCAACTAAAAATGTGAAATAAATGAATATAGATGGACAAGAAAAATGAAAAACATGCGTTTTAATTGAAGTTACTATATTCTTTACTCATTTATTAAATTGATGACATTGAACTTGGCAACACATTAGATCTCACTACTTTTTTTGGCAAACGGTTTTTATTATTCGAACTTGGCCTTTTTTTACACAAGTGTTTTTGTTGAGATTTCACTTCTTTTTGTAAGTTGGTTAGGAATTTAACCTGCAAGATTCACACATTTATTTTAAAGGCTGATGAAGATATTTTTCGATTTCTCACTTTATTAGTAATTCAAGTTATTAAACTATGTCAAATTTTAGCATTCTAGAGTCGTTGAATTTTCACTATTAGTTAATTTAGCTCATAAGTTTCACTCTTTCATTTTAGATGATGAAGAAGGGAAAGTTTCAGTTTTTCGATTTCACCCTTTATTAATGCCTCGAAATCTACTAACATTGCAAATTTTAGCATTTTATTGCTGTTGAATTTTTACTTGATGAGAATTTATATTATAAACTTCACTCCTTCATTTAAGATGCTGAGGAAGGAAACGTTTTGTTTTGTGATTTTCTTCTTTATCAAGAAAAGCTCTACCAGTATGTCAAATTTCATCAATCTAGAGTCATTAAATGTTAATTTAGTCTATAAATTTCACCCCTTCATTTTATGTTTTGAGGAAGGGAAAGTTTCGGTTTTTCGATTTCACCTTTTATTAACGCCACAAACTCTACTACCTACCATCTCGAAAATAATGAGAATTTACGGCACAAAATTTATCCCCTATAATTTATGTCCTGAAGAAGGGAAAGTTTCGGTTTTTCGATTTCACCCTTTATTAATGCTCCAAACTCTAAAACCATCCCGAAAATGATGATAATTTATCGCACAAAATTTATACTCTTCAATTTATGTCCTGAAGAAAGGAAAGTTTCGATTTTTCGATTTCACCCTTTATTAATGCTCCAAACTCTAACACCACCCCAAAAATGATGATAATTTATCGCACAAATTTCACATCTACATTTTATGTCCTGAAAAGTACTCGAGAATTTTGATGAGTGAGTGACGAAAATGCCTATCTTTGGCTTCTTGTAACTTTGACGGTATAAGCAGTAGAAATATGAAATTTTGTAATTTAGTTAATCTTATGGACCAGTATTGTGGAAAAAAATTTCAGCCATGTAGAGGTTTCAAGTACGAAGTTACAGAGGCCTCAAAATGGCCTGCGATTCATTTGAATAAATTGTATGTAAATCTAATATCTATATATTTTTTTTTTAAATTTTATTAAACCAATTATTTTACATTAATTAATGTATACATTGTATTTTTGCTTCGATTCCGGAGATTACTTCTCCACCATCGAGTGTCCTTATTCATCTTTAGTCCTTGTTTTTAATAAGAGGAAAAATCTAATTAGATAAAAAAACCTCTTTTCCGATAATTATTTTAATTCCATTATTCCCCAATCAAGTCGATTGGTTCCATTAATCATCCCCTATCTTATCAATATCTATATTTAAATATTTTCTTTTTCATATAATCCCAAATTTATTTAATCATTTGTGAGAGTTGGAAACAAAAATAAAATTTAGAATTTAATTAAATCATTGGAGAAAAAAGTTAATACTTTTTCAAAACTCAGTACCTTCTCCGTCTCTCTGGTCGATATTAAGAAGAAAAAAAACTTAAAAATTCAATTTTCTAATTTAATTAACTTAAAGTATAATTTTTTTTTAAATAAATAATAAATTTTATTGAGCCAATTATTTTACATGGGTTAACGTATAGATTTTACTATTTGAGCTTCGACTTCGGAGATTACTTCCCCACCATCGACTGTTCTTGATCTTCTTGGGCTTGCGATAATGTTTTTAGTCCGTGTTTGAATTTAATTTCTTAATTAATTTTCATATATGTTACAAGACAACAAGACTATTAGTGGGTTTTAAAATAAATAATCTCTTTATTTAATTTTTTTTTGGCTTTTCGGCCCTTTACGATACTGTTATTTAAATTATGTTTTCTATGTAGAGATCAGATTTTTAGGCGGTTGCCTCGAGTCGGAATCGAACCCGGGTCCACTTGATTAGCAGGCTGGTACACTAACCCTCGGCTAACCCGACCCCCTCTTTATTTAATTAATTGAAACAAAACACTTGTTTGTTTATTTATTCCGATATCAGTACAAGAACTTAAAATTCAATAAAATCATTGAATAAAAGATAGATTTTCGAACCGGAATTCTTAAAGCTAGAGAGTCCGAAACCTAATCAGTTAATTGGAAATTTATCCGATATCACTGCTCGACAAAAAATTAGACAAAAATTTCTCCCCGTAAATCTAACAATGGATTCCGGTACGAGTTTTATATGCTGATTATCATGCAATTTCTCGATTTTTTACAACACGTCTGAGTTTTGAGATATGATTGATCAAAATGACGAAAAAGGCCACTTTGACCTATTTTCGAGTCCCATTAGATATTAAACAGTAATATTTGAAATCAAAATATTTTGTTAACGTAATAGAAAACAGGTTCCTCTTTGATTTTCAAATTACCATTTGTTTTTAGCTCAATTAGAACTCGAGTTATAGCTAAAAGACTAAAAACCCATGTTTTTATCTGTTTATTATCCTTTAAAATCACGCAGTTTTAGTTTTTAGATATAACTCAAGCTCTAATTGAGCTAAAAACAAATGGTAATTTGAAAATCAAAGAGGAAGCTGTTTTCTATTACGTTAACAGTGGTTTATAATCAGAAAAATTTGATCGAAACCTCTACCTCCTTCAATAGTTGACTAAACAAGGTGAAAATTTAACTACAGGGGCTTCAAGTCATGTAGAATCGACTGACGAATTTTTTTGGTGCAGTTTGACATATAGGGGGGAGGGGGGGGGCAAAAAATGAAAATCTAGGCTCTTGGACAAAACTCAATTAAATGTTGTATACATAATTAGTGGGCCCCCAGAAGTCTAAAAATACAAAAACTATTCGCTCAAAATGAAGTGGACGGTCAAAAGATTAAAATCTGGATCCTTGGACCAAACTAAACAAAATTTTGTATACATAACACAGGTCGACAAAAATTTCTCCCTGTAAACCTAACAATGGATTCCAGTAGAGTTTTATACGCTGATTATCATGCAATTTTCCGATTTTTTAAAAAACTAAGACCATATGTTTATATCTATGTTTACTGTCCTTTATAATCACGTAGTTTTAGTTATAACTCGAGTTCTAACTATAGCTAAAAATAAGTGATAATTGGAAAATCAAAGAGGAAGCTGTTTTCTATTAAGTCAACAAAATATTTTGATTTCAAATATTGCTGTTTAATATCTAATGGGACTCGAAAATAGGTCAAAATGGCCTTTTTCGTCATTTTGATCGATAATATCTCAAAACTAAGACGTGTTGTAAAAAATCAAGAAATTGCATGATAATCAACATATAAAACTCTACAGGAATCCATTGTTAGATTTACGGGGAAATTTTTTGTCGAACAGTGTATTCGCACTAAAAGACCTTTCATTTTTGAATTATATTGCGGATATCGGAATCCAAGCACAAGGATAAAAAGAAAATCATGGTAGAAAATAATTTTTCTTCACGTTTTAGATATTTTTAAACACAATAAGTACAAAAACAAACTATAATAGTTTCACTATTCTAAGCATTGTTAGGAGACTGTAAATATAGTTTTCACACAAGTCAAAATATATATTCACATACGTTTCAAAGCCCTTTAGAGTTTGATATGAGATTTAATTCCTAATCCTCCTTAAGATTCTAAGCCTTCATCTGTTCTATAAAAGTGAAATTCTATATGAAAAGAAAAGATCATAGAGGAGTATAATCATATATATATATATATAGTTGGGGAGACTTTGGTTAGATGGAGACACGGGTAACATAATACCTACCTTCTATTAGGAATAAAATCAGAGTGTGTCTTCTGCTTGTTGTTTATTCATTTATTTTTATTTTTATACATACTTTAATATAAGATAATCACAAATATTGATGGATTATTACAGCCGTCCAATTTTTTGTACCTATAAATATATTATTACTGAAATTAAATAATGACTAGTATCTACCTACCATATGTATAGGAGATGCAACCAATTTTCTATTCATAAAGAGGTTGTTCTCTGCTTGATGTAAATAAACATATACATATATATATACATAATGAATATAATTTAATAGTTAGAGACTATAGTTTCGGATAATCGTATGTATGTGATTGAATACCTAAGGTATCTCAGAGATGAAAAAGTTAATTTCATTTTGTAGCTTCTAGGTGAAAGGAATCGATGCCCTTAATAGTTGGAAAACGGATTTAGGACATAAAACCGCAAATTGTAATCCCCAGAGCCCAAAAAGTGGCCAAAAATCCATTGGTCAGTGAATATGTATGTAAGTACGGTCCTCTGCGTTTCGCAACCATAAGTTTCAGAGCTAAGAAATTCGAAACTTAAGCTCGTTATAGGTGAGAAGGAGTACAGCAAGCTTTTGGTTAAAATCGAAAAAACAGAAGTGGGCATTTACATGAAAGATTTTTCGTTTTTTTCGATTTTCTCAAAAACGGCCCTAACGAAAAATCTTTCATGTAAAATCTCCACTTCCGGTCTTTCGATTTCAACTTAAAACTTGATGTACACCTTCTAGCCTATATCAAGCTTAAGTTTCGAATTTCGTTTATGTTTGCGAAACGCAGGGGGAAGGGGGTATATTCTTACGTACGTAAACATCAACTTCCAGTTTTTCTATTTTAGCCAAAATCTTGTTATACTTCTTGTAGCCTCTAGATAGCTTAAGTTTCAAATTTCAAGGCTCTGCGACTTTCCGAAGACGAGATATGAACGATTAAAATATTTATTTTACGACACTCCTAATTTACAACCCCTTCCTTTAATTCAATCGGATTAAAAATTTGACACAGCTATTAACTCATGACACTTGATAAATACAGTAATTAAAAAAAAATCGTTTGACCCGTTTTTGAGAAAATCAAAAAAAAAAAAAGGAAATAAAGGAAGTGTGTGTAAATTAGTAGTGTCGCGATGACTTTAAATAAATAAAAATGTGAAAGTCGTGTGGTGAACACACCAGTTAATTAATAATGGTTTTACATAAACAAATTATTAATGTTTTTATTTACTATTTTATTATTTAAATAAGCTTTGAATTTTAAATTTTAAAAAATGATTCATGTTCTAAAAATTCAGGCTATGTGCTACCCTATATACAGGGTGATTCACGGTCGATGGCACGTTAGACGTTTATGGAAAACAGAACGCAGGATTTTTCTGAAAATTTAGCACCTTAAATTTTCTTACCTGTTTTATTGATCTAAAATATTTTCAGCATTGCGACGTTTCGGCTTCTATCGAAAAGTCGTAGCAACTTTATTTTTTTAAATGGAACAGTTATAGTACAAAATAAATAATTTCAAAAGAACTTGGTTTAAATAATAAATATTTGCGATCATTTTGGGAGATTTTTTTTGAAGATCATCAATAAACTGTTTATAAGTTACTTATAAATAGTTAACAAACTGTCATAAACTTGATATTGCCATGGTTAGTTAAAATTAAATTCATTCAAATGTAATTTTTTACGCGCGCTTTATTAAGAAAACTTGATGTTTTAGGTATAGAGACATGATATATCCTCTTAAAGCATTTTTCTTCGTCTTTCAATTTATTGAGTAATATACGGGGGTCTCATTTGAAAAAACGAACTTTTTGACCCTTTTTATAAATATTGGAAATAATATTAATTTTAGCACGCTCTGTATAATATGGAGTCGATTTTTCGGCGTAAATTAAATACTTAAGGTGTGTCAAAACTACCACCAAAATATCAACTTTTCATGAATTGCACTAATTTATTTAAGTTTAATTAGGGCCATGTTTTGGACCAAATTTAACACAAATTATTTTTTATCTCGAAAACCGATAGAGATAGGTATAGGACAATATTAACAAAAAAGTATTTTATTAAAAGGGCGGTTCTAAAAACGTGTTAATATACGTGGTGTTCCATTTAATAAAATAAAGTTGCTACGACTGCAGAAAATATTTTAGATCGATAGAACAGATAAGAAAATGTAAAGTGCTAAATTTTCAGAAAAATCCTGTTTTCCTTTTTCCATAAACGTCTAACGTGCCATCGACCGTGAATCACCCTGTATACACTTTATATATATTCATATCTATATGATTAAATTATTCAAAATGTAATTTAACACTGATTGGTTTATATATTCTCTAACTCTTTTATTTTCTCTAGCGCACTTTTATAAATTAACTGCGGACTAAATAAATAAATAAATGTGGATTTAGAGGCCGGAATGATTTGTATGTGCTTGCGTAATGCTTAATCTCATCGCGTTGTATAACAAATACCAGCCGCACGTTTAAATGATGGAATATAATCAAATTAGTCCCACCCAGGGGGTGGTTGCGGGTACAGAGTAGATTTTTTTATCTCTCTGTATTGGTGTGTGTGTTATTATGCTGGGGTGTCAAGCTTACTACAGGCTCCGTGCACATGTGGCCAGGGGGCAGGAATCAGGACAATCAGGATTACCAGATATACGCGCTTTTGTCAACAACATCGGTTCCGAATGAGTTAACAAGAGGATAAAAAAATAAATACGGGACAAAAAGTTGCCTAAAATAGACTGAGGGTAGTGCGTAGTAGTGATTACACTAATCGCATTTCCAATGTATTGTCGGACATGCGACATTCTCTATTCGGACACTTAACTTCCAATCAAAGCAAAAAATAAACCTCTGATTAAAATACAACCATGCATTAAAACTACATATATGGCTTTTGTACTCGCTGGTACAATAGATAAATAATTCAGTCAATCGGCTTAAAATTTTATACAATTCTTTTGCATATAACAATTTGAAATACTTCCTAAATTTGAAACAAATATTCTACAACACTGAAAAAACGATTTATTTATAGTTAAGAAATTATATTTGATTTGAATAGATGGTGAAGTTAATTATGGCGAAATCGATCTCTGTTCAATATAAATAAATGATATACGTATTTTAAGTATTCTAATATTTTCGGAGCAACTCTAGATATATTAATAGTTAAGATGGCGCTATTTGAACCAAGGACCAATTAGTAAATTATGAAAATATTGTTATTTGATTAAAATAGTTGAGTATTTAAATGGAATAATACGTAATTACGACAAGAAACTATATAAATTGAATATTTTTTTATTTATAGATAATAAGTAATATGTATTTCTGACTAGAAGATGAGTATACTAGTAGGTATATTCATTTGATGTAGAATCTACTATATTCAATCAAATGAATTATATAAATATTTATTTTAATTATTCATTTGGTTGAATTAATTAGATAAAAATTTGAATTATTATATTTGATTTAAGGTACACGGTAATCTAATTATATACTATATATATAAAATTAAGGTTTTGTCTGTACATTGCTCCAAATCACGCCAAATTTTGGTTGCCCACGTTTCAAGCAAAGTTATGAACGAAAACACCCTCAACAAAATTCCTGTCTGTCTGTCTGTCTGTCTGTATGTATGTTTCCGTCGTTTCCGAAAAGCTGCTCACGATTCACGTAAAAACTGCTGAAGGGATTATTATGAAATTTCATATTTACATCAGATGACTTTTAACTCACGTTTTTAGCTATATAACGTTTTGATATTTTGACCCCAGAAGGGGGTTTGGGGGGCTCTCGAATGAAAAGTATCAAATAACTCTACGGCAAATTTTATAATGAGCAAAATTGTAGGGGATGTGATTTCTGACAACTTTTGTTTAAAAAAATTCCCCCCAAAAACCAGCCAAAAAAAAGGGGGGGGGGGTCAAAATATGAAAATTCTTGATCTTTGATCAAACTAAACCAAATTTTTATACATCTGTGGGTCAATAGAAGGCTAGAAATGCAAAAACTAACCACCCAAAATGGGGGGGGATCAACAAATGAAAATTCTTACCATTAGAGTCAACTTAACCAAATTTTGTATACATAATCTGCGGGTCACTAGAAGGCTAGAAATGCAAAAAACTGGGTGCGGGGTCGGAGAGATGGTGCAGGAGTGGGGTGCGTGGGTGTAGGGCCCAGGGTGAGGTCTGGAGGTGCAGGGTGGAGTGGACGGTTTAGGTGAGGGTCCAGAGGCGTAGTGGGGTGGGGGCAGTGGGTGTACACGGGTGCATGGTGCGGGGGTGGGTGGGAGGTGATGGGTGGGGTGCGGGGTGGGGGGTATGAGGGAGGGTTCGTGGGTTGAGCGTACCACCAGACCTAAATATTTTTTTATTTTTTGAATTAAATTCTGAGAAAACTTTATATTTAATGTATTTGTTTATTTATATTATAAGGAGAAATAAAAAGATTAAAATTGTATTAATTTGCAGTTTTATTTATTACCCATAGGTCTAAAAAACATACAAATAAAAAATTAGTACAAACTCAGCACAAAATTAATCATCATACAAAATATACATTTATAGTCTTTAGTGCGAAACTTGTTGTTGTTTGCCTGTAATTAAAATATCAACATTAGGAGTAATGGAACTTATCTTGACTCTTAAGTCCTATTCAACACTTATTCTGCTTCTATGTTTATTTTTTATGACCAAGAGCTCAGAAAATCCACTCTCAAACAAGTAACTCGTAACAAATGGCATCAAAAATAGCAGACCTTGCCGGAAGATCAAAGGGTAGTCGGTTTTACATCCGATCCAGAAGTAAATTAAAGATTTGTCTTTAAAATAATCTTTCATGGAACGATTTTTTGTAAGATCGATAAAACTTTCTTTTAGTTCCAATTCATTTGGTGAGGCTCCCGAAAAAGGTTTTCCGATCCAGTCCACTTTTGAATAATCTTCAGAGAAATACTTCTTAAAGATTTTTGAAGGCCTTCCTAGTGAATAATGATAACCACATCTGGTTTTGGAGATATTTCATTTTCTTCAAAAAATGATGATAGAGTGGGAAATGCAAATAAATTCTCCTCCTGTATTTGTGAACAAAACAGGACCAACTTTCTTTCTCTTGAAGGAGTTTATTTTGTCAATGGCTGTGAAGACTGTTGTACACGCGTACCACCTGAAACGTTCCCCGTACCACCAGTGGTACGAGTACTACCGGTTGGGAACCCATGATTTAAATGAAAAATTACAGGCAGATTAGATTCCACAAAGACGGAGTAGAATCTGTAGTTTTCATTTTGCTGGAAATAAAAAATTATAATCCAACTATCTTTGACAATTCAGCAAAAATACTAAGGAAATCAGAATCTTCAGTTAACTGGTAATAAATTTTATTTATTAAATTACATAAATTTGCGTGTAATTTTATTCTTTTTATTTTATTTTAATTTAGATTTCAAAGAGTGTTAATAAGAAGAATGGAAAGCTCGAGAATTTCTAGCCAAAATAATAAAATATCAAAAGTTTCAAGTACTCGAGATTTACTTGCAAATTTAACACTAGTCATTATGACATTTCATAAAGGTTAACCTCAATAAGGATATTATTTAAAGATTCATTCATCAAGCTATTATTTTAATTGTTTATTAACAAATTTATTTATTACGGAAATCTATGATTATTTTAGCTTTTAAATATTGTATTTTTTATGAAATTAATAATTTTTCTTAAATGTCTATTGCTTTTTAACCGACTTCAAAAAAGTAGGAGGTTCTCCATTCGACTGAATTTTTTTTTGTGTGTGTCTATGTTACCTCATATCTTCGCCAATTGTGAACCGATTTTGATGATTTTTATTGCATTGGATTCAGTCTAGTTTCCGATTGGGCCCGTTTTTTCATTGATATTGGATCTTTTTTGCTATTCTTTGTTTATGAACCGATTTTAATGATTCTTTTTTTATTGGAAAGAGGGTACATTAGGACTGTTACCATATTAATTTGGTCAAGTTCTGAGGATATGATCAATGACGAAATAACGTAAATCTCCAATTCTTATAACCAAATAATCGAAATTATAATAAATAAAATCTTTTATAAAAAAAACCTTAAAACATTCATTTAAAACCTGCGAACGTTTCCAGATAATTTCTATATTTATGAATGTAATTTTATTTTCATTTTCTGATTCATTCGCCCGACGCTTTCTCTTACGAGATGCATGCAAGGTATTATATTAAGTCACTATTAATAACATCACTAAAAAGAGAAAAATAAAAATAATTTTTATAAAAAAAATAAAACCGACTTCAAAAAAATTAAATGCAACAAATAAATAATAATAACTTAAAAATAAAATAAAATACATTAAAAGGTATAAAATAATTATCTTATTTAGTTACAACTAAACAACGAAATATTAACATGAAATTACTTTTTGAAGTCGGGGCCAAACAAACTATATAAGCGAGCGTACCCGCCAAACGTACTAAGTAAGATCCGTCGAGAGCGATTCATAAAATGTATATGTTTGGCACCGACTTCAAAAAGTAATTTCATGTTAATATTTCGTCGTTTAATTGTAACTAAATAAGATAATTATTTTATACCTTTTTAGTGTATTTTATTTTATTTTTAAGTTATTTTTATTTATTTGTTGCATTTAATTTTTTTGAAGTCGGTTTTATTTTTTTTATAAAAATTATATACACTATTAGTGTACCTGAAGTTGTTTTTTTGGCCACGGATGGTGCTAAGCGCGGTTGCACACGGAGCGAATAAATGAAAGTAAAAACAATAATAATAATAATTATTATTATATTATGTGTGTATAGAGGCTAAGCGAGTGGTCGAGTATCCTAAAAAGCCCTTCTCTCGTGTGTGTATATATATATATGTGTGTGTGTGTAGGGGTTGATTTTTTCTAAATATAAAAGCGATTATAGCGGAAAGCCAGCCACTCTCGAGTGCTTTTAATAACGCTTTTACGTTGTTTTCGAAAGAGCGATTTGATTAAATATAAATAGAGTTAAATAACAGACAACCAACGTACGGGTGTGTTTACACGCCTAGATGATTTAACATGCAAATACGCCTCGACTATTACTGTTGCTATTATTATTACGCACATAAATTATCAATCGGGGATTCTTTTTCCTATATAAAACAACCGGCCGAGAGATGCGATATTAGCGCTCCATTAAATCGCAGTAATGCAATTAACCACCTCCACCACCACCACACGGGGAGACGGGGACATATATTCCAAAATCGACTAAATATTGTTTTAAAGCCCCGGCAAGTTAATTCGCTGGCCAAACGCATTGACATTCGATGGATGGACGGCTGAAATATTTGCAATCAGCAGAGCACAAGTGGATCTCGAATTTAGACACCAGAGGGTTGAACAGGGGTGGGGATTTGGCTACCAGGAATAAAACTCATTTCCAGTGACGTTTTAATAGACAACAGCTTATAAATTTAACAAACCATCAATTTTTGAAACAATTTAGATTGAAGCAAAAATTAGAAAATCTGTTTTTGAAATTTTGATATTTTTGGTTCTGTATGTCTATGTGTCCGTGTGCTTTCGGAGTATCGTAAACTGAGTAAGACAGAAACTTGAAATTTATAAACATGTAAATATTTCCACCCAAAATATATGGCCACGAGCCAAGGCTGTCCAACCCCTGGCACGCAGGCCGCATGCAGCCCAGTACTGCATTGATTGTGGCCCAATATAAGATCGTAAACTTCCTTAAAACATTGAAATATATAGGTATTTAGAGATACATTTATTACCTTTTTCGAAATACGAATGTATTGTACATTTGTACAATACGCGAAGCTTTTTCAAGAATAAAATTCACTAAAGGCAAAATTATAAGCTCAACTATATAAGATAAAAAAATAATGAAGTTTCGAATAGGTATTTAAAAATTCTTCTTCTCATATTGCCATTTTCTAAAATATTTATTATTTCAGTAATTAATATGCTACGACACTAACCAAGTCTATAGTTAGATCATTCTCGTACGCAAGGAGGCAAGGAATTGGGGTTTTCTAGAACAATCACAATTAATTGATAATTTCTCTCCTGGACTTGTCAGGACTTGTCTTTTAGATATTTCCACGTTCTTAGATGTCAATAGATAATGGATAGTGAGGAATTATTATATCCGTGACTCTTTTAAAAAATAAATTATAATTTCTCATTCCCTCTCTTTAATCCCCTTTTGATTTAAAGCCCCGGCTGTCAAACCCGTGGCCCAATATAAAGTCATAAAATTACTTAAAAAACATTGAGACCTATATCAAGATACTTGAAAACACACGCAAACCAAGCTCTGCAAACAATAGTACTTTATTCCGAGAACTTTTTATTTTTTTCGAAACAACCTTACCTCTTGAAAATGGAGCTTGTCCAATTTTGAAAAAATTTAATATTCTAATTAAATACCTTGACGACCACAAAAAAGGTCGTATAAAGTTTTTAATAAAATTATATTTTAAAGTTTTTTTGCTCAACAGCAATCAAAAGTATTTAACAAAGAGACGAATCTGGTCTTTATCTGATTAATAATTTAAAAAATAAAGGTATTAATATATCAAATGATCATATGGATAAAGTCTATCAACTGATCTATTGTATAGTTTATTTAAAAATGAAGATTTCAATCTTTTGGTGAGATATTTTGCGCTTTTAAATATGTCAGAGAAGTGTTGACCTCACATGGTAGCCAAAAGGCCTGGATTGTTAGTTTTTGCACTTGCGTCCGATTCCCCCCGCGGTAAAAACAACCCTTTCTGGCATATAATTAAAAACAATCCATTTCAGAATCTAGTAGATCGACACCCTCTTGGGATTTCCTTAGAAAATATAAAATCTATTTGTATATCTGGCAAATTCAACTTAAGGTCGGCTCACACGAGACATTTTCTGCCCACTTGTTCCCTTTACTTGCAATTTGAGACACATAGAGGGGGTCGAAGCCACGTCACTCCGGACCGTCTTGCTAGCAGCGCTTACTTGATTCAAAAATGATAGAACATGTTCAAAAAAAAAAGTTTAGCTACTTGAATCTGGCAGTAGCAGCCAATCGAAAAGCATTATTTTATCACGTGGGTGACATGCGCGTTGGCACAATACATCAGCTGATATCACAGAAAAGCTCATATTTTGTTTCTCACTGTTCAACTCTTTACTGATATGAATAAAGAGAATATTCCTCTACCGATTGATAATTTCCGCAATAATATTATTGTCAGCCATTTTTATTTGCATCTGAGCTGTAACTGAAAGATGATAGTCCAACTGTTTGGCTCAAATTTTCATTGTCTGGACTGACAACTACCGCGTGCAACATAATAGGCCAACTTGAAATATTTTCTGAAAAAGCTCCATGAGAAAAATCAGTCTGACTGAACTAGCTTCAAAAGCAAACAAGTAAGGAGCAAGTAGCAGAAAAAAGCCTCGTGTGAACCGGCCTTTACTATATAAACACATAACAATGTGAAGTATTGCGTTTTTTCGACATGAAGTGTAGCTTAGTTTAAAATTAAGAAAAACTTCTACGAATTCACTCCTGTATAAGAATGAATTTGATATCTCGAATATTTTAGAAGATAAAAAGTACAGAACGGAGAATTTACCACTGCTCGAAGACCTTAAAATTTAGTAAATTGGATATTAGATTGTATCTAACTTTCTGAGATTTGACTCGTGATCCCGGGTTCTTTCCTTCTAGTCTGTTCTTTTCACGATGGAGGGGCCAGCCCATACAGGCCTTTAGGGGATGGATCTTCTGGTGTATCTCCTTCTCACATCAATATCATTTAAAAAAAGAACCTCTCTATATATGCGCGTCCGACTCGCAGTTGACCGGCGGCGGCTTATTTTATCCAAATATCCATTTGCTAATTCATTTGGTATTAAAGCCAATACCTGAAATTCTATCTGTCCCTTTGATTTTGATTTCATTTTTAATTAGCCCATTCCGGTTATATTGATCATCCATCCATCCATCCATCCGTTTGTGTGAATATCAGAAGAGTAAAAAAATAAATAAATAAATACAATTTATCCGCTGGCCATCATTGAACAAATCATTGATTTCGAACGCAAATCAAGTTAATCAACCTGTTTAATAATATTCAAATAAAATTTACATGACATAAAAGTCATTACCTTTCTATTTATATATATACATTTAGGTACATATATATATATATATATATATATTGAATTCGAACAAATTAGAGTGTGTGGGAAATCATAATAAATTATTTCAATTTTAACCAAAAATATAATTATATTATGGTCATTAAAACATAAACAACGGGGTGTATAGTGAAAAAAATATTAACTTGATTCAATTGAGTTCAGATGAAAAATACAATTATAATAACCCTTTTTATCCCTATATTTAATTTTTTTTTTATTTAATTTATTTGATATTTATAAAAATGTTGAGATAGGATTTTAGTAGTGTTATAGATTTTTCAAAACAAAATCGGCAACATTGTAAGCTTGTTATATTTAAATAGAAATAAACTACAGAGGCAAATATTGGGGAGGGGGGGAGACTTACTGGGGATTAGTCCCACCTTTCATAATTTCGTTTAAGCCCCTAAATGCGAAAAAATAAAAATAAAATAAAATAAAAATAAAATGTCAATTTAACATTGATTACGAATATAAAATCCGCCATGCTCTTTTCCCTGTTTTTTACCAGTATAACCAGTAAAACCGTACGTTCCATGCCAAATCGACCACTTTTGACCCCGATCCCTTTCGATTTGGCTGACACTTTTATCTTTTTTCTACCCTATCCGAAAACATTTTTCTAGAATTTTTTTCAAAATTTTTTTCTACTCAACCGAAAAAGTTATTAATTTTAAAAAAAAAAAAATTGTTTTCAAACGCTCCATATCTATTTTTCAAAAATTGACTAAACGGGACGCGTATTTTTCGTTTTTTAAATGTGCTTTCTCGTGAAAAAAATACAACAAAATATTCAATTTCATATTCAATGGCACATGTTTCCATTTTTCTGAAAAAATCATTGATTTTTTAGAAGTTTGACATTTTTGAATTTTTTTTTTTTAAACTTTTGATTTATTCTCTGTGAGAGAAGACGCAGAGAACCCTATGTTGGTCGAACTTTTTCTTTTTCTATTTTTTTTTTTTTTTTGTTTGTGAATTAAAAAATATTTTTCTTATTTTTTTGCAATTTAACATTATGTTTTTAATAATAAAATATATCTTAATAAATATAACAATAATATTTTTATACTTTTTTATATGAATTATTAATCCGGAGTGCTGGTCACTCGCAGGATTATTCAGAATTCAGAAAAATTAGAATAATAAAATATGTAAATTTGTAACAACAGCATCTCATAATTTAGGGCAGTGTGGCGATATTAACCATTTTCAAAAAAATGCCCATAACTCGAAAACTATGAGACTTTCATTAAATATTTATTCCTCCTGGACCCTCCTAAACTAGCCTTTCTGCTATTCACGGTTTATCGTTCTCGTCTAAAGAAAAATCGATCTGTCAGGTTCTAGAATCTCCGAGTAACTTTAATTTGATTGTTTTTTTCGTAATCAAAATAATTATTCACAGGTAACCGAATGCTAAGTTTATATATATAAAAAAAAACGTTCCCTTAATCTTTTGTATCCAAGCAGGCAATGGGTTGGGTCAGGTCATTTTCTCAAAGGTCTTGGAGAGGTATTGTGAGCTGGTTTTAAACATATTTTGATCTCCCTAAACGTTAGAATAATTAGAAAATCATAAGATGGTGTCATCTATTAATTCCGTTGAAATGGAATATTTTAAATTATATGTCAGAGGGTTGTTTTTCACCCCCTCGGGAATCGAGACCCGAGTGCCAGTAACAGGCAATCCGGGCCACCTGGCTCAAATATTCCATTTCAACGGAATTAATAGATGACACCATCTTATGATTTTCTAGTAAATTTGAATCTATTACCATCGGCAAATTAATATCTTTCATATTAAATTAGAAAAGTCATTCCATTGCCCTTCGAATTTTGAATTTCTTCAAAATTCGAAACACTCAACCACCTTTATTTAAATTATATGGCATGGCTATATGTTTAAATTTAGAATCACTATATCGCGAAATTTTACAAATTAAGATAACAATCTTTGAGTAAAATATTTTACGCGTTTGCATATGTCAGAGTGGTTCGTATCCCGCAGGTGAGCCAGGTGGCCCGGATTGCTGTTACTGGCACTCGGGTTCGATTCCCGAGGGGGTGAAAAACAACCCCTCTGACATATAATTAAAAATATTCCATTTCAACGGAATTAATAGATGACACCATCTTATGATTTTCTAGTAAATTCGAATCTATTACCATCGGCAAATTAATATCTTTCATGTTAGAATAATTAATAAACGTTTTATAATTGATTTTTTATAAAGAAAACTTATTCATTTAATAGAATAAAAAAATAATCAAAAATATATTTTATATAAGCAAGGTCTGAAAAAATAACATATTGTATCAATTATTAACAACGTGGCTGAAAAACTGAATCAAAACAAAACAATTGGTTGTTCAAATAATCAATAATTAAATCCCGAGGGAAGCTCAGTCTTCCAGGTACTTATTATTATATCTATATTGTATTTAATATTTAATATTGCAACACCTAGCTGCTAAGTGGATCGCTATTTGCCACTTGGCTTAGTTATTTTTTTCGCCCGTTCCCTAAGCAATTTCTTTTCGATTTTTGCACTGGCATTTCGTTTTTTCCTTTATTTTTATTTTATTCGCTCCACTTAAGAGTAAAAACGTCTTTCTTTCTTTCTTTCTTCACTTGCAACATTTCTTGAAACGAAACGAATTTAATAATAATATTAATATTAAAACAGCCAGGCAAGCAAGCAAGTAGGCAACCAGCCGACTAACCAGCTTGACAAGCCAACCAAATTTTAACGATAAAATAAATACAGGAGCAAGCAAGGCAAACTCGTTAAGATTTTTGTATTTTTCACAAAAATCTTCTCTTTATTATTACAAGAACAAATAATAAGTATTATGGTAAACGACTTTCACTTTTCTCGCTTTTTAAATAAACCAGGATTAAATTTAAAAATAATATTCTTGATAATGAATCAAAATATCTGTTTAATTAAAAATATTATTTTATCTGTTATTTGAAATGGGTTCAAATACCCGATTGGATTTATAGCCCAAGAGCCCACGACTACCAGACCTTCGTTATTTTATAAAAGCTGAAAGTTTTTCTGTGCATGTCCCCTATACAGGTAAGAACGACCAGCGACTATAGAGTTTGGGTTGTGGTTACTTTGGCAGGTAACAGGTAATAAAGGTGTATAAAATAGTACTTTAAATTCGTTAAAGTATAAAGCTCAATTTTTTTATATTTTCTTCGGGATAAATTTAGAAATCTCGCCATCCATTGCCGGACACTTATGACAGTTGCTACCCCCTGCCAGACACCCCTAAACTTTAATAAATTATAATTATACTTTCGTTATAATATAAAAGATAAATTTTATATATGTTACTTGGCGACCTATAAAAAAATGTTACTTCAATAGGCGGACAGTTTTAATGGTTTTTACATAGATTTTTGACATTTCTTATTATTGATAACCAATGGTGAAGACATGGAGGAATCGTCTTAAAATCAAAAATAACCATCGATTCTTATCTAATACTAGAGGAATAACCTTATTGCATTCCATTTTTGTTGTTTTGACTATTAATGGCAACCTCTACTGAAAACGTGGAAGAATCGACTTAAAATCAAAAAGAAAGTTTAGGGGTGTCTGGCAGGGGGTAGCAACTGTCATAAGTGTCCGGCAATGGATGACGAGATTTCTAAAGTTATCCCGAAGAAAATATAAAAAAATTGAGCTTTATACTTTAACGAATTTAAAGTACTATTTTATACACATTTATTACCTGTTACCTGCCAAAGTAACCACAACCCAAACTCTATAGTCGCTGGTCGTTCTTACCTGTATAGGGAACATGCACAGGAAAAACTTTCAGCTTTTATAAAATAACGAAGGTCTGGTCGTCGTGGGCTCTTGGTCTATTAGGTAAATTCGCTTTGACGTCTGACGAAGGTAATTGTAAGGAGGGAGGTTTGTTGAAAGTAACTTGCTTTCTATTATAACATAGCGAATTTACCTAAATACAATCGGGTTGTAGAACTCTTGGGGCCGGTTGTATGTCGCAAAGTAAATGCTTTTTACAAGTAACAAAGGTTAGATAGTAAATGGAGGGACTGGGGTGGCCAATCAGGTGACATGCACTTTCATTGCCTGTCATCCGATTGGCCATCCCAGTGCCTCCATTTACCATCTATCGTTAGTTAGTGGTAAAAATCATTTACTTTGCGACATACAACCGGCCCTTAGACCATGAAATATATAGACACGCCCTCTGCTACTCTCCACACAGAGTGAAGTGAGGCCAACATCGCCTACAGATGACGTCACGTTCTTGCATAAATATTTTGGCAATATTAATTTAATATTAATTTGCGATTATTGGAATCAAAATAAATAATCTAAACTACAATAAATTTATCTCAATGTATAATAATTCCTATAGTGGCCATGCTATTTCTGGGTGTTCCTACCTACAGATGATGTCACATTCTCTAGTTGATGTTGGCCTCACCAAATCGACACCAGGGTGTGTCTATATATTTCATGGTCTAAGGTAGAACTCATATGAAATAACAGATAAAATAATGTCTGATGATGAAGACAAACCTTCGGAACTATAGTCTCTAACAAATAAATTATAACACCCACACATGAAGACGAGTGGGAGGAGAAGACAAGGACAAGCGAGCACCATAATAGATTCACACGTCAAGCAATAGAGAGACTGTTTAAAACGCTCAAGTCAAATACAATTGTTAATACTCAAGTTAATTATTATATATTATAAAACTAAGTAAAGGACCTGAAATTTCGAGTTTCACATTACAGGTAATTAATATATAACTTATTGTAAACAACTGTACATATTAATAAACAATTCACATTTCAGTGGAACACGATTTTTATCTGCCTCGCACCCATCCCACCTATACATATATATCAGTGGCGAGCCGTGACTTTTCAATTAGGCAAAGATGTCCAAAAAAATAACCCTCATTTTTTTAAATTTTATTTTATTCTTCGCTTTTTTTTCTTTCAAATTTCATCTAATACTTTTAGCCTCCATAGAATTTTTCGATTAATTTTCATTTAATATTAGATTTTTTTATGATACGGTATGAAACTACTCTAAATGTTTTGAAATTTTAGAAATGCGCCGAATCAACAGCTTCTCTTATAAAAAATCATAAAACGTTTATTTAAAATCCAATTGATTCGGGAGAATACCTCCCTTTATCAATTGCATGTTAAAAATTAAAAAAAAAACTTGTTATAAGAAATAAATATAAAGCAAATAAATATTCTTAAAATAGACAATGATTGTCTTGAAGATGAAATTTTATCGAATAAAAAAAAAAATGTAAATACGTATTTATGGCAATTTTTTTTTGTACTTTAATAATTAACATATCCACAGTAGAGGTATCTCTCGAAAAACTCAAAATAGATTAACAATAGAATGGTTTGAATAACCCGTTAAAGGCATATTTAGAAAGAAAGCCAATCATTAAGAGACTAGCTTATGTTAAGTAGAGAGGGCAGATTTTGACTTCTTGCTGACCATTCAGAGAGAGTTTAGAGTTCAGAGAGAAGAGAGTAATAAAACGTGTTAAAAGAAAACATTAATATATTATTAATATAAATTGATTGATTAATAATATTAATATATATAAATATATGATTAATATATTTTTAATGATATTATAGCGTAGAATCGCTACATTTTACAATTTTCTCGATGTACGCCTAGGAGGTAGGCAAAGCAGCCATCATATAGAATTCACTTGAATTTTCTTTTTCTTTTGATCTATATGTTTTAATAATGACTGAATTACAAAGGTAGAGGTAGGATTTCACAAAATAATGTTTACTTATTTCATTGTTATCGATGGTTTTATTCTTTATTTCAATTTAACTACGTATAACAAAATATAGTAGCGGAATAGAGCGTAATTCTTAAAATTTCAAATGAGATTAGCCACCTCAAAGGGTTGTCCGATCGATCTCAAATTTTGTATGATATATTATCTTACCCAACCTCATAATTTGAGCGGGTGTCCTGAAAACTTTTCCGAAAAGAAAAAATTCTCCAGGTATAGCTAAGGAACACCCTAAGGTACATGTTGCTAAATTAAAATCGCTTCGAAATTCATCCAGTAGAGTGGATTTGGAATAAAAGAGGGTTTCGCGTTCCCTCGTTTTCTTTCTTGGTTCTACACACCTTTACTTTTACTCAGACACGTAATAAGATTGAAAAGAAAGAAAAAAGGAAAGAAAAAAAAACACGGAACCCCAGCCGGGAGGAATTAGATGCGAAGGAGTTTTTCCAAGTCGGATGTCACTTCGTTTGCAAAGTTAAAGATTCTCTTTCTGTGTGTGCGTGTGTGTCTCAGCAACCAAACGCCCCCACAAACGTAACTTGTTAAGAAAAGAGAGTGCGGTTCCTCCGGCTGGAAATGAAATCAAAGATGCTGCTGGATGCCAACCAAATACGCAGATGACGACGAGAGAAAGAGAGATAATCGAAAATGGATTATTAGAGGCAGAAAAAGAGAGAGAGAGAGAGTAGGAATTTAATAAAGTTGATGGCAGGGTCTCTGCTCTGTTTGCCCACCCCCGCACCGCACTTGGGAATATTGAACCAGAGGAATATGCACACGCTTAGGGGGATCTCTGCTGCTATTTTTATTCCATTAATGTCAGTCAGATACCAGGCTAATTCAATTCTTATTCTTTCTAATCGAATATAGGCGTAACGAACCTTACACGTTTTCCTTATATAAAGTCAAGCATTACTATAAACAACTAGAAATATCCCCCTTTAACAGAATATACTCTTATTACTTGATACTTTTAAAGTGTTCATTGTCATAATAAAAGCACGGCTCTAGAATTGAATTAATTCGATTTAACCTACAGTATCTACCTAGCGGACCGAGCGTTGCTCCATAATTTGTATGCTTTCGTTAATATCGATCTCAACTAAAACATTCTGTGAAAAACTTAAATGCATCAAATAAAATAATAATAACTTAAAAATAAAATAAAATACACTAAAAGGTATAAAATAATTATCTTATTTAGTTAAAACTAAACGACGAAATATTAACATGAAATTACTTTTTGAAGTCGGTGCCAAAAAAACTATACCTATAAGCGAGCGTACCCACCAAACCTACTAAGTAAGATCCGTCGAGTGCTATTCTTAAAATATATATGTTTGGCACTGACTTCAAAAAGTAATTTCATGTTAATATTTCGTAGTTTAATTGTAACTAAATAAGATAATTATTTTATACATTTTAGTGGATTTTATTAAATTTTTAAGTTATTATTATTTTATTTATTGCATTTAAGTTTTTTGAAGTCGGTTTTATTTTTTTTTTATAAAAATTATTTTATTTTTCTCATTTTAGTGATGTTATTAATAGTGACTTAATATAATACCTTGCATGCATCTCGTAAGAGAAAGCGTCGGGCGAATGAATCAGAAAATGATAATAAAATTAAATTCATAAATTTAGAAATTCTCTGGAAACGTTTGCGGGTTTTGATATGAGGTAACATAGACACAAAAAAAAATTCAGTCGAATAGAGAACCTTTCTCCTTTTTTGAAGTCGGTTAAAAAACAGGCCAAGTTCGAAAAAGTAATGGATTCTAGTGTGTAGCCAAGTAAAATTATCCAAGAATAATTAAGTTGAGAGATCTATTATTTCTCTCAACTTAATTATTCTTAAGAGGCGACTGTGGGTCAGTGGATAGAGTGTCGGGTTGCTGACTCGAAGTATGCTGGTTCGAGACTGAGTCTCGGCAGATCAGATATTTGCAGTCACCTCCTCTTGGAAAGCAATGGCAACCTACCAAGAGTATAATTGCATAGTAACCTCTCCAAACTAGCCGTTCGGAACCGGCGTTAAAAAGTAGGTCCCGTATATCTGTGTAAAAACAGCTAAACTCACTCAACACAGGTATATATGTGAAGAGGAGCCGAAACGTCAGGAGACCTGATATAGCCCTTAAAAGAATAATTATTCTTAGGAATTTAACTTGGTTACACTCTAGAATCCACTACTTTTTCGAACTTGGCCTGTTTTTTCACAGAATGTTTTGTTTGGGATTTCTCTTCTTTTTGTAAGCTATGAGGAAGCCTGTTGGTCCAAAAAGCTAGAATTTTCATTTTTCAGCCACCCTCTATTTTGAGTAGTTAGTTTTTGAATTTTTGGCCTTCAGGGAGCCCACAGAATATGTATACAAAATTTGGTTTAGTTTGGTCCAACGGGCTAGAATTTTCATGTTTGACCCTCCCCGCCATTTTGAAGGAGTTGAAAGATAGAAAGTTTGGATTTTTGGAATTTTTCCTGTTTGTATCCCGAACTCTACTAGCAGGCGAAATTTCATGATGCTGGAATCATTGAAAGTACCCTAGAGGTTTTGATGACCTGTTAGTGAGTGAGTGCCAAAATTAAGCTATTTTCTCAGGTCCATATATCAGAATCTATTTAAGCTATATTATTGAAATTTGGTACTCTCCTCAAGATGGATGACATAATTACAAATGCATAATTTCAGCTCTGTATCTCAAATGGATTCCGAGCTGCAGGGGGGTCGAAATGGTTCGTGTAAATAGCGTACAGCGTGTACGGCCAAGCTAATTCAATTTGTATTCTTTCTAATCGAATATAGGCGTAACGAACCTTGCACGTTTTCCTATATACCTACTCTCAACTATTACTATAAACAACTAGAAGTATCCCCCTTTAACAGAATTCACTCTTATAACTTGATACTTTGTTGTCACTTATAATTACACGAGAGCTTTTTTTTTGCCGAAGTAAACTTGACATTTTAATGAGAATTTTGTTGCCTGGCAACTAAACGAAAAAAACTACCTGTGAAAAAATTACGAGTCCGTAGGACGAGTAATTTTTTCTGGTAGTTTTTTGAGTTAAATTGCCCAAAGGCAACAAAACTCGAATTATAAAATATCAAGTTTACTTCGACCCAAAAAAAATCTTGAGTGTAATTCGGTAAGACAATTTAATGAATCAATACGTAAATCACAAAATTAACAAAATTAAGACATAAATTAGTTTATTTAATTTAGAGGAAAAGTACAATTGTTAAAAATACAATTCTTATAAACAACTTGATAAAAAAATAAATAGGAAAATAAAAATAAAAAATAATCGTATAGGATCTGAAATAAAAACATAAAATTAAATAAGATTTGTTTCCAAGCTATATAAAAAAAAGCCACTTGAACCACTTTATTTGTAAACACACCTGTTTTGTTATGATTTAGACACCTGTTAATTAAAAACAAACAAAAAATTTCTAATTTTAATATAATATAATTATATTTGCTTTAACCTATTAGTGGGTTTTAAAATTAAAAAACCAATTAATAAATAAAACATAATTGAAATAATAAAGCTAGGTTCAGTTTTGTCGCTGGAAAAGTTAGGTTAAACTTTTTTCGCTGTCATAGTGACAAAAACACCGTTGCTTATGGGACTTTTAGTGTATGAATTTAATTGTCATAACAAAAGCACAGCTATAGAATTGAATTATTTTAATTTATAAATTGTGATGTTTTTTGAGGCTCTTGAAACCTTGAAAACAGATGTAATGTCTTCGTTAGGAAAAACGAAACTCACTCTGAGTTCTTTTCTTCTTTAATCTTAAGAATGACATGTAATTAGTAATTTACTGTAATTAAGATTATGTTTTCCTTGTAGACTGATGATGGTGTGAGAATATCCAGCCGAAACGTCTCATAAGTTTTTCATGAAAATAAATTTGTTAGAATATAAAGAAATTTTATTTCCTTTTTCCTAACGAAGACATTACATCTGTTTTCAAGGTTTCAAGAGCCTCAAAAAACTTCACAATTTATAATTTTAAAACATTATAGTACCATATCTATTTTAATTTAATCTACAGTACTTACATGGCGGACCGAGCGTTGCTCCATAATTTTTATGCTTTCGTTAAAATCGATATAATTAATCATTAATATTAAATTGTAACTTTAACATCTGTAATTAGCATCCAATTAATGCCCTAAGAACCACTAACTCGCCGTTATTCTGGTTGCGCAGTTTCCACTGATGAAGAGGTGCCGTAGTACTCTCGAAATATCTGGATTAACCATTTTAACTAATAAAAAAATACTAGAAAGTAGCAATTGAATTTTATTCATCTTCCTTTACTAATTATTAATATTACTTTTTATACATAAAAACGCTTGAAAATATATAAAACAGACTTCTTCTACAAATGAGATTGAACTAAAAATCCGAGGTGAGAGATTGTAAAATCTACAATAATTATTGTTTATGAATATTCTATTTGTTATTAATTGTGTAAAAGAAGCCCTCCTCCCCCAATTTTGGCCTCTGAAATAATAATAACTTTTAAGGAGTTCGGTGTTGGTTCTAGGTGAAACATTTTAATATAATAATAAAAACTTGAGAAAAGTTTTCTTAGACTTCTGATGATGGGCTAACCCCCGAAATATATCGAATTCAAAACTCAATTTTGTTTTATTTCTTTTTGTGAAACCTACCTCGTATCTTACTCAAGTTTTATTATTATATTAAATAATAATGACCATTTTTTATTGTAGGACCGTTGTATAGTAAATTTCATTTTTCTTGATTGTTTTAGTTTGAAAATCTTATTATTTTAGACTGGCCGTTAGTGACTTTTCAGCCAGGGGATACTGTCCAAAAAAGTACCCTTTATTTTTTGAAATTTTATTTTAATCTTCGCTTTTCTTTGCAAATTTCATCGAATACGGCATCATTTTCGTTTTTTTTTCAAATTTAACTTTAGATTTTTAAAAAATATTTTTTTGCTTTATGAAATTAAATAATCTTGTGACTTAAACTCCGCAGTTCCTGAGATGGAAATGGACCATCTTCCACAATGAATCAGCCTGTCCTATATAAGAAAATCTTAAATTTCTCGTAATTCTACAAGCTATGACTTGTCTATTTAGCACTCTTAGTTAATTCCGATCTTATATTGAGAGTTCTTAGAAATGGTTTAGTCCAGAAATTCTCGAATCCTCTTTATTTATTCCTTTTTGGATTATTTCTATTTTAATAGTTCCCCAGCAAGAACAATTGTTATTCGACTAAAACTTGTCAGGACTTGTCTTTGACATGCTTGATATATATCTACCAGGAAGGGACTTCAAACCTTCTATGCGCGCCCTTTTGGGAGAAATAATTCATTTTAATTGCCCCTTGAAACTATGCAACAATTTATATTTCATTTCGAGAACCAATATACCTACTTTTTAAAACAAAAAAATGTTTTTTATAGAAATATTTGAAATAACGGATAATAATTTGAAAATTTAAAGATCTTCCTGAAATTTTGAATTCGACCTTATATACATATTTATTTATACTTATATACATCTAATTTGGTTGCAGCATTCATGGACCGCACCTCACTGTTATTTCAATTTTTAAAACCCTCCTCCCCCACCTTAATATTTGGTTCGATTTTAACCAAAATCTAATCAGCTCTTAATCTCAATATAAAGAATCTACATGTGAAATTTCGATTTGATATTCACTCTAGTTTTTGACGTACACAATTTTTTTTTTATAATGATACTGATACAAGATTTGGAATCATGTTACGTATATACGTATGTATGTATTTATCTGTGTATATATCTATCTATTAATGTGACTTTTGTTCTGTTAAATTCCGCAATCATTTCTCTATAAAAATAATTGTTTACCTACTCAATTTAAATGAAATAATATAAATATAATAAAAATAAATACATTACATTATGTTAAATTGCCCAACCAAGTGGCAAGAAACCAACCCAAGGGCATTTTTGCGCTCCATCTTGAGCAGCGCCTCCAGCCCACACACGGCGTATTCAATTATACGCAAGGCATCGCGGAACGGGAACCAGGCTACCAATGGCCTGTACCATTCCTAAATACTCTTAATCAATCCACCACACACCACAATATCCAAACCTTCCCCTTTGTTAATTACTAAATAAATTATATATTATATATTGAATTGTTTTACCTTTTTATTTCTTACTCTTTTGAAGAAAACTACCCTTGTCTCCCCTCCACTTTTTCTTTACAGGATATCATATATGCATAACATTAATTAACTAGATGATCAAACCAGCCCCTATCGAAACATTTCTATCAATATAAAGTTAGATAACAGCTGCCTTGAGGCCTTAGAACCCTCATAACAAAAAAGACGCGATAACTTTCAAACAGGAAGGATACTTTTTAAAAAATCTTCACCTTTGATTAAGAGGGAAAAAGAGATTTTTTTGATATTCTCACGAAATTAATATATATTTTTTCATTGATATACAAAATACTCATTAAATCCATATTTTTGGCGGCGAACGCATCGACAGATAAATTTGCAAATTTTTCGAGTGAATAAATAGCTAATTGATTAATTAAGACCATTATACTTTGCTGAGAGTTAAACTTACTAATTACTCCTATTTATCTATCTATATATAACCTTATTGAAAGAAATCGCTGAGCATTCAATATATCTATCCTTCTTAAATTATACTATAACTAGTAAACTTTTCCTTCCGAAAGAAATTATTGAATTTAATAGTTAATGCATTTAAGTAATATTTCCTTCGTAATGAATTTAGTTAGTAAAAGAAAGTTTTCAAAATATTTTCTCTCTTATTATATATATATGGTGAAACATCTACAATATTACCGATAACATACCAATGAAAGAGTTGTGTGAATACTTTTAGGTGATTCTTAAAGATTTATGGCTGCTGAATCAGAAAATAAATTTATTTTTTGCGGATCACATCAAATATTTTCACAAAGCAAGAATTAATGACACTAAAGTTATATAAATGTTTTGGCATATAAAAAACTGCTACTAATTAAATAAATAAATTCTATTCTACTTTTATTTATTTATTTTTTATACCTTTTTTCTTAATCTTTTCTAATTATTGTCAGATTGTAGAAAAGACGAAAATTTTAATTTTTAAGTAAATTATGCAGGTTTGAAGAGTGAAGATCGAATAGAAATGGACGTTTCTCTATTTTGGCTTGTAAAAATGCTTATAATTAGTAAATTTTTTAGAATTTTTTAACCTTCTCTATTTAATAGCGCATTAAATTGAAAGTTTTTGCCGAGAGTAGAAGAATTTTTATATATTGAAGGAGACAATAAAGAGTGTGTCTTCTGCTGGAATTATAAATTTTATTTATTTATAACGAGACTATAGTTTCGAGGACTTTGCCCTCTTCATCAGTCTATTACAATGTATTCACAGGAATTAATTTATGAATGAAAGGTTAACATCTTTCATTCATAAATTAATTCCTGTGAATACATTGTAATAGACTGATGAAGAGGGCAAAGCCCTCGAAACTATAGTCTCGTTATAAATAAATAAAATTTATAATTCCAGCAGAAGACACACTCTTTTATTGTCTCCTTTAATAGCGCATTGTAGAAATTAAGAAGATTTAAAGTTTTGAATAAATTATTGGGGCATGAAGAATGAAAAACGAGCAGAAATGGAGCTTCATATATTTACTATATACCTAGATTTTTTTAGGATTTTTTTATTCTTCTTTATTTATTGGCGCTTTGTAGAAAATACGAAAACTGCCTAAGAAGCTTTTTAAAAACCATCGCTTCGAAAAAGCGAAGAACTCGGGTTTGATCCTAGGGTCTATAAAAAAAATATATATTTTCACTATTATTTAATTTAAGTTATCATAATTATGATCTCTAAATTCATATATACCAAAATTTTTGCTCTTCAGGGTTAAATGAAAAAAAATCTCTAGTTGGGTATTCAACAGAAAAGTGCCGGACCACTTCATTCGCGAATACCTATATCCCCATGACTTCAAGGAACTGGAACTCTCTTCCAGCCTCTATCTTTCCCAGCACCTATAATCTTCAAACCTTCAAAACTGGAGTGCATAGACACCTACGTCTACACCCTCTCACTTAATCAACTTTCTCTTCTCTTCGGTAATGCAAGGGTCTTTCGAGATCCATAGGGGCTGCATCTTTACTGGTGCACCCTTTCTTGCATTCGATTGCATTAAAAAAAAAAAATTTGGACAAAATATCGTATTAATCGTTAGTTTAGTGTTTTTAAACGTCTTTTATAGATACAGTAGCTAATGCAATCTTATGAATATTGAATTTTATAAATAGATATGATTAATTAGTTACATTAAAATTTATTTCTTATTCACTCCCCCCCCCCCCCCATCTGATGGGAAAAAGACAATATATTTATTACATTTGGATGAGAATAAGTACAAAGAAGCATGCTAACTCAATCTGTCGAGATAGGTACGACCACTCGTTTGTGAAACGCCGCCTGCCATTTGACATTGATGAATATGCTAGAGATAACGTCAAGGTGAGGTGAGATAGGTATAAATTAAACGCTGCACCCACATATATAAAGACAATTGGATATAAATAAAATACAAAGTATATTTTCAAGAAAAAACGGGTCTGTATCAGTTGTAGATAGGTAGAGCTGTCTTATCCAATAGGCACTGTGCCTAGGCCCTATATGAACCTAAAGGGACATACGAAAGTCTAAAATGTTTGTTTACGTTTTAACTTTTCCATACAGGGTATGGTCAAGTGTTGTAATCGTGCATGAAAAAAGTGTTTTTTTTTCCTTCTTTTTTTCGAAATATCTCAAAAATGGCTGAAACTATTTTGATTAAAAAAATTGAGTGAAACCATGGCATTTCGGTCTACAAAAAAGTTCTAATAAGTGAACATCGAAAAAATTATATTTTTCGAGATAATAATTGTTTTGTCAAAATGTCTGTTAGTCTGGTTGTCTGGTTGTCTGTGCATTACCAAATTTTTGTGGACGAGCTAGCTCAAAAACTAGTGTGAATATCGAACCCAAATTTGACACGTAGTTTTGGTCCATTGAGATTAAGAGCTGATTTGATTTTGGTGCATATCGACCCAAAATGGGGTGGAGGGGGTAAATATTATAAATCTAGGCTATTTGGGCAAACTCAACCCAATTTTGTATACATAACCAGTGGGACCCCAGAAGTCTAAAGATGCAAAAACTCACCGCCCAAAATAGAGAGGGGGATGAAAGTCTTGCTCATTTACGAAACTCAACCAAATTTTGTATACATAATCAGTGGGACCCCGAAGTCTAAAAAAGCAAAAATTATCCGCACAAAATGGGGGAGGGGGGCGGGTAGGGTCAAAAAATGAAAATATAGGCCCTTGTACCAAACTCAACCAAATTTTGTACACATAATCAGTGGGCCACCAGAAGTCTAAAACTGGAAAAACTAACCCTTTTCCCCTACATGATTATAAATAATTTTATTAAATATTAAATATAAGTGAGGGTCCAGGTTGTATGGTAAAGTCAAGTGGATGGCGACATCAGAACACGTCAGCTTATTACTTTTCCGAAATCAATCTAAATAGCTATACCTATTTGGTACCTACTTACACTATAAACTTAGATTTTTAATTTTTTTACTTTCATTTTTATATTCTATAGAATATAATGGAAAAGTATTGCGATGAATGTCTTGAAAATTGATAAATACACTAATTTCCAAAAAAAAAATCGTTGGAGCCGTTTTTGAGGGGGGGGGGTAAATTCTTAGGTACGTAAACATCAACTTCCGATTTTTCTATTTTATCCAAAATCTTGTTATACTTCTTGTAACCTCTAGATAGCTTATGTTTCAAATTTCAAACCACTGCGGCTTTCCGAAGACGAGATATATGAACGATTAAAATATTTATTTTACGACACTCCTAATTTACAACCCCTTCCTTTAATTTAATCGGATTAAAAATTTGACACAACTATTAACTCATGACACTTGATAAATACACTATTTTTAAAAAAAAATCGTTAGTGCCATTTTTGAGAAAATCGAAAAAAACGAAATAAAGGAAGTGGGTGTAAATTAGTAGTGTCGCGATGACTTAAAATAAATGAAAATGTGAAGGTCATGTGGTGAACACACCAGTTGATTTTTATTATTATTGAAATCTTAATTTGAGCATGAAAATTAGCTTAAAGGTATAATATTTATAATTAAGTTGATAGATGAAAAATCTATGGAACCTTCACTGAGTGAGGGACTCTCACACCTATTATTATTTGACTAAAGATCCGACAAATATTAATAAAATGATCTAAAGATATTATTTTAATTTTTATTTGTGGGACTAGAATCCGATAAACACAAATAATTCACTCTCGCCCCGGATGCCGTGCCGTACACATGTGAACACATGTGATCTCCTTGTCTCCTCTGCGAACTGTGAATTTTTACCACTTACCTACCTTCTTTTTATATTTAATTTGCACGAAAATATTCATAAATTTTTTTTTCTTAATCCAATAATAAAAAAATATCATAATTTTTCTCACTTCAATCAATTTAAATCAAAAATATCTTTTTCCAAAATTAGCTCTCTAGAAATATTCCTTTCTTGCCTATAGCAGGTCATATTCGACCGCTCAACCTTTTTCCCAGCCTCCCATCAACCAAAAGCCGACCATAATTCATTCTTTTTACAATCTATATTTCACTTAAATATTTCTATTTCCATTTCCATTCCTATTTAAAAATTTTATCTCAGAACCTTCCATATTAAATTAATTCAATTTCAATTCTTCTTAATTTTAAAACTAATTCGTATTCTCATTTTTTCATTTCTAAAATATATAGTATATATACTCTTAAATAAACTTCATCTCATTAATATAATTTATTTATTATTGCACGATTTCTAAACGTTAATTTGTTCTATAATAATCCTATAATAAATTCAAATAATATCTTATCTTAAATTTTAAATATTATCTTAACTTATAATTTACAATATATCTATTATAAACGCTAGTAACTTAGTAAATTTTAAATATTGCGAACAGAGAATTCGTGAATTATTACCACTTACCTACCTTCTTTCTATCTTTAATTTGCATGACATTCTTAATTCAAAAATAAAATAATATCATACTTTTTCTCCCTTAAATCAATTTATATCAAAAAATATCTTATTCTAATATTAGCTCTGTAAAAATATCTCCTTTCTTCGCTAAAGCCAGGACAATCGGCACGTCAACCTTTCTGCCAGCCGCATTCCATCAACCAACTGGCCGACCTTAATTCTTCTCAAATTACCAGGCTGACTTTAAATATTTTCTCTGTATGAATCTATACAGCATTTTTTGCTTAATCCAGTGATATAAAAATATCGTTTTTATTTTTACCCCTTCAAATTTAATAGAACTAATTTCTTTTTATATAATATTTTCTTTCTACCCTTTGTTCTCAAAGACACATGTCCTGACAGGCCATTCACCCCACCCTTTCTGCAAGCCTCCTAATAATCTCTATACATAATAATCTTATAATTTAAAATATATATATTATCAAATCTAGTAATTAAATTAATAACAAATAATTTTTATTATAATTCATACATAATAATCTTATAATTTAAAATATATATCAAGTCTGCCTCGGAACTCCAACGTGTCAACAACGATTATTCCTGTTCCCGTCTAATTTCCAATTTATAGGCAGATTTTTCACCCCAATAGCAGCTCTCTCTCTCACAAACTCAGGATAAACATCTGATAAGTATTTTCAGATATAAATTATATTTTTTACTATTAAAATTATAATTTATAAGTGTAAATTAACATATTTCTTAACCTTAAAAAGTCTAGAGGCTTTTCTTTACTTAATAACTCACAACGCCACCAGCAGGTGGCATCTGCGAGCCGGCGCCACAATCTAAAATTTCAAATTTTAAATTCAAAACTTTGTTCTAAATTTTATTAACTAATTAACCAACTTTATTCACAATTTCTCTTAACCTCCACTAATTTCAATTCTCTCAAATATTTCCACCCGATATACATATTTTATTTTATCTTAGAACATTCCTTATTAAATATTATATTAATTATTTTATCTCAGAACATTCCTTATTAAATTAATTCAATTTCAACTCTTCTTAATTCTAATTAAACTTAGACTCAATCTCTAACTTTATAGCTAGCCTAATTCACCTCTATCGTATCATATTAATTCTTATTAATTTATATTTTAATTACTTTTTTTATTAAGCCTAAGTAGTAATTAAGTATATAATATACCATTTCTTTCCCTACAGGTACAACCTAAATAATTAAGTGGTAGATAATTTTAAACTAACTATCGCTCGGCGAAACACCACTGCTCAAGTTATTAAAACTCAGTAAACTAGATTTCATCTATCTTTCTGAGATCAGACTTGTGATTCCGATTTCTTTCTTTCTTTCTTTCTATTCAATAATTTACACCCCCTCGCTCATTCTACATCATGTCTACGTTGAGCATCCACTATTCCAATATTCGCGGTCTCTTTAGCAATAAAACTTCCGTTTTCCAGCATCTCGAAGACGAAAGACCCTCCATTTTGGCCCTCACTGAAACCCAAATTGACACAAACAAATCCGATACTCCAGATCTCAAATTCGGAAAATATATTCTACACCCCAAATTCCGCAGGTATAACGGCGTCTGTTGCTACGTTCGCGATAACATCCCCTGCGAACGACTTGGATTTTTAGAAAAAAAGCTTACGACGCATTATGGCTTAAAATTAATACTAAGACCTCAAGTAGAATTCTCTGTACAATCTATAGATCTCCTAATGATAAAAAATTTAATGAATTTTTCGACTATCTCGGCAATTGTGTGAATGTAATTCTTTCATGTTTTCCAAATTCTGAAGTCTCTTTCCTAGGTGACTTCAATGTACACAATAAGGACTGGTTGACATTCTCCAGGTCCAACACCCCTGAAGGCAACGCTGCTCACATATTTGCAACTTCATATGATTTAACCCAAATTATAGATCGCCCCACTAGGATTCCGGACAACACAAACGACACCCCATATCTACTCGACCTCTTTCTGTCATCTGCCCCTTCTCAATTCTCTTTTATTATCTCTGCACCTCTAGGTAACTCAGACCACAACTTAATTAAAATAAAATCACATATCAACTTAGTAAAACCCGCTCTACCCTGCCCAAAGCCCAGAGAAATAAGGCTTTTTCTTAAAGCCAACTGGGATGAAATGCGTAACTTCTTCAGCTCTTTCCCATGGAATGATTACTGCTTCAGAAACAAAAATGCCACCGAATGTGCCTCTGCATTCTCGGAAGTGATTCAAATGGGCATTGAGTTATATGTCCCTTTCAAACGGGTAATTGGAAAACAGGACTCCAAGCCCTGGTTCAATAAGTCTTGCTCCGAAGCAGTTAAACAAAAAAATCATGCTTTCTATAATTGGTCTTCGACACCATCAGAGGATAATCGCGTTCTCCTCACTAAAGCCCGCGCCCACTGTAAAAAAACAATCGATAATGCGATGAAGTCCTTCATTCAGAAAAAAGCTGACAGGCTAGCAGCTTGCCCCAGCAATTCAAACCAATTCTGGTCCCTTGATAAGTATGTAAAAAGAAATTTTACAAACTCATCATTTCCACCTCTCAATCTCTCCGACAACTCGATAGCCATTGACGCCCCCGACAAAGCCGAAGCTTTTGCCTCATATTTCGCGTCCAACTCAAACCTGGACGACAAAGGGCTTGAACCACCCACATACCCCCAGTACTAATATAATGTCAGATACTGTTTTCAGGATACCAGCAATTCTAAAGATCATCCAGAATCTAAAGAACAAATCTTCTGCTGGCCCCGACGATATCCCTGCCATTCTCATTAAAAAATGTGCCCCTGAACTTGCTCCTATACTATCCAAATTATACAATCTCTCCTATAACTCTGGAATATTTCCGGAAGCCTGGAAACTAGCCAGAATCCAACCAATTAAGAAAAAAGGCGATTCTTCCAACATAAAAAACTATCGACCCATAGCAATCACTTCTGTCTTATCCAAAATTATGGAAAAGGCCATCAACGAGCAAGTTCTACGACACTTAGAGTCAAATAAATTTATCCACGATAGGCAATACGGCTTCAGGCAATCCCGGTCGACAGGTGACATCCTAGCATATGTAACTCATATCTGGAACAAAACCTTGGAGGCCGGGAATGAGACCCTCGCGGTAGCTTTAGACATTTCAAAAGCCTTCGATATGGTCTGGCACAAAAATCTTCTTGCCAAATTGACCTCCGTCGGCCTTGCACCGAAACTCTGTAAGTTGCTCGAAAGTTTTCTTTCAGACCGTAGTATTAAGGTTGTCATCGATGGAATATCATCTTCCCCCTTCCACACCAACGCTGGAGTTCCTCAGGGATCGGTTATCTCCCCTACGCTTTTTCTTATCTATATCAACGACCTTCTAAACTTGCCCTCCAATCCGGTACATTGTTACGCAGATGACAGCACCCTACATAACGCCCCTGCTTCGCATAAAAACCGTGCAGACATTGCCTCTTCAATTAATTTAGACTTATGCAAACTTAAAAACTGGGGATCCCAAAACTTAGTTAACTTCAATGCAGGGAAAACTCAGTGTTGCCTTATTTCTAGGCGCGTCGACAGAAACCTCCCAAATATATCATTCGACTCAAACTCACTAGAATTCAGGGATAAAATTTCAATGCTAGGCGTAACTCTAGGGTCTGACCTTTCATGGAATGACCATATCTCAACCACTGCTAAAGCTGCAGCGCGCAAGCTTGGTCTCCTATTTAGGTCTAGACGCTGTTATACTCCCAGTCAACTCCTTATGCTGTATAAGGCTCAAATTCGTCCCTGTCTCGAATATGGCTCTCATCTGTGGAGGGGTGCCTCCAAGCATTCTCTTGCCACACTGGATGCAATTCAGAAGCGAGCAATTAAACTAATAGGAGAACCGGCTCTAACCAACTCACTCGACTCCCTGGCTCACCGAAGAACCGTTTCTGCCCTTTCCCTGTACTACAGATACTATCACGGTGTCTGTTCAGTCGAGCTGAAATCAATTATCCCCCCTAATGCCCTCTTTGCGCGAAGCACGCGGTTTTCTAACGCTCAGCACCCCTTCGCTGTCAAATTGGATAAATTTCGAACAAGCGCTTTCGCCAACTCTTTTATCCCTTTGACCTCCAGAGACTGGAACTCGCTCCCTGCCACCATCTTTCCCGCGACCTATAACCTTCAGCTATTTAAGACCCGTATCCACAGATACCTTCGACCCCCGCCCAACCCATAAAATTCTTTCTTCTTCTTTTCACGATGGAGGGGCCAACCCAGGCCTTTAGGGGTTGCACCTTTTTTGGTGTAACTCCTTCTCTCATCATTATCATAAAAAAAAAAAAAAAAAAAAAAATAATTCGAAAACATACGCTCGTATAAAGTTCTTAGATGTGTTTTTTTTAAGAGTTGATTATATTATTATTACAGTAAAGTCCCGAAAACTCGGCAGTCCGGATAACTCGGCCACACCCTGGCAGAGCGAAACCCCCCCCCCCCCATTTTCATGTAGTAAAGCTCTATACCTTCATAAAGTACTTACTTTTCCTTTGTTTAGGGTATTTGGGAAATTTAATATCCGTCGTATTCTCAAGTAAACAATATATGCAAAAGTACAGTACTATATTTTCTGAGGAAACACTCGTATTTATTCTTTTTTAAAGCCTATTCCCGAAAACACTACATTTTCACAAACTCGGCCACCCCTCGGTCCACATTAGGCTGAGTTTTCGGAACTCTACTGTTTTAAGCTTGATTTGAGCATGAAAAATGTTTTGAACGTATTAATGATAAATTAATTTTCATGATAGATGAAAAAACTACGGAACACTCGCTGAAAGACTCTCACACACCTGTCATTTTTTGACTATAAAGCTCGACAAAACCTTTAATAAAATCATAGAAAAATATTGTTTTGATTTCCAAACGTATGATGACTAGATTCCGATTAACACTATAAATCGAGAACACCTGATTGTATAAAGTTCTTTCTTGTGCCAATAAGTTTTGTGGATAATTTTTTAAGAGTTTATTAAATTTAAATTTTTTTTTATTATTATTGAAAGCTTGATTTGAGCATGATACTTTGAAAGTAATATTTATAAATTAATTTGGATGATATATGGCAAAACTACGGAACAATGGAACCCTCTCATACAGAATATCTCTCATCGAGTGGTGATCCGCGATTGGAAGTAGGTGTACACCTCTTTGGAAGTATTTTGGAAGTACTAGGAAATATTTAGAAGTACTTGGAAATATTTGGAAGTACAAGTGTATGTAAGTGTACGTATAAGGTCGCGGTTCACCCCCCGTCTCTCACACTTAATATTATTTGATACAGCTCGGCATACGTAGAATAAATACATTTTCAGGTATTATTTTTCTTTCCAACGTGTGACAATATTCCAATATTAATAATAATAAAGCTCGTAGAAAGTTTTTGTGATTTGTACATTTTTTTTAAGAATAACTCATTAGATTTTTTATTTTCAATGATAAATGATGAAAATCAGATAAAACATGAATCCTTATTTAGGAAGATCTTTAACAGTTGTAGCTAATCGAGTCGAAACGTCATGCATCTGATAAGTAATATGTAATATAGGTGTCATCTCTTGATAAACAACTTAAACATCAAATTATCAGTCTTGTTTTAAATAAAATATATATAGGTATAAATACTTAATTTTTAAATCTAGAGTTGTAGTAGTAGTAGTAATAATTACTTTTTGCGTGCCTAAGAGTGAGATAAAGAATATTTTGAATATCAATAAATTTAAATGAAGCGTAAGAAACGTTCTCGTGGGAGAGAGAGATTCTCTCTCTCTTTCTCTCTCGAGGGGACAATATCGTTGTCCTGTAAAAGGTCCCTGTATCAGTTGTAGATACGCTACAGTAACTGACAGGCGCGTTTTATTTTTTCATGGCTGTGGAAGGGGGGGTGCTTATGTTTTATTCATCAGCTGCGGGGCGGGGGAACCCCCATGACTCGGCGCAATCATGTTGACATTCGAACACGGTGATTATCAACAGCACATGAACATGAACATGAACATGAACCGAGATATACGAAACGAAACAATACCAGACAACAAGCACAACGGGAAGAAAATGAGAAAAGCTTTTTTTAATCAAAGAGAGTGAGTGCGGGGGACGGAAGGGGTGGGGAATAATTTAATTAATCATTATTTCCGGCAGAGTTAGCGAGCAAGCAGATGGATATCTCGGTGGGTCTAGGGGCGGATAATCAACCGCTGTTGCCATAACATGATCAAATAAAAGTTTACAGGGGGGGTTGGCGTGATTCGAATTAATTTGAAATACAAACACAAATCGGATTCAACGTGAAACAAAAAGTCAAATTCATTTGGAGACTTGAATGCCAGGCAGGCAGGCAGGCCCTTCCCATTTGCATTGGTTGCTAAATGGACTGGACTGGCTAATGGCTTAATCTTGAAAATGTTTCGTCATTCTAACAAAAGATTGCGTTGTTGTTTGTGGGAATGACGAAAAATATCTATTGTTCAAAGAAATACTAATGTTTCTTCATTTTCATACACAAGCTATCGACCCGGCAGTGGCGGAACTATAATACTGCATGACGAAAATTAATAGTTAATGTAAAGATTTAAGGTAGTTGTATCACCATATGGGTTTTCTTAGGATAATTTTAAAATTTAGACAGATTATTATTTAAATATTTCTGCATCGATTGGTGGCAAAATGAAATTTATGAACAATATATACTACGGTGCAAAAAAATCGACCCACTAATTAAAACTATATTAAATAGTAAATTATTTTTAAAATTTTTACAAATATTCATATAATTTGTTCCATTAACCCTTAAACTAACATATTCAATAAATATTGTTGATAACACTGGGCAACAAAAAAATAATTTTTAAATGCTTCGAGCACTTGATGAGTCAATTCCTACCAATTTTGGGTTGAGAAAAACGAATATGACAATGAAAATTTTTTCTTAGCTCTAGTTTCTGTGAAATACAGTAGGTGGCGGATCAAGAGAAAAAGATACATTTTAATTACATATGCTAACAACATTGAAAGTGCATTTTATTTTTTTACAAATTGTAGTTACATTCTAAGAGTTCTACATTGCTGGAATAATACTTCACAGATGGTCGTGTCTGAAGAGATTTATGTGGTGCCTTCATCAGATCGTCGTTTTTTAGCTTGCCTCTTTTTTGTTGCCCAGTGTTATTAGTCCATCAGGAATTTACAGATTAGTTTTTAACCTGTAAACTCCTGATGATGGACTAATAATCCGAAATATATTGAGATTGTATACACCTCTTTGAGTTTTATTTCATTCACTCTGAAACTACACTCCCTTTACTTTATTAATGTTTATTATCCTTTATAATCACGTAGTTTTAGTTTTTTAGTTATAACTCGAGTTCTAATTGAGCTACAAACAAGTGGTAATTTGTAAATCCAAGAGGAAGCTGTTTTCTATTAGTTCACCAAAATATTGTGATCTCAAATATTGTTGTTTAATATCTAACGGAACTCGAAAATAGGTCAAAATGGTCTTTTTCACCGTTTTGATCGATTATATCTCCAAAACAAGAGCTAATCGGTAATCTTTATGGTGATTTTTGAATTCAGCAGGTGGAAATATATAAGAATCAGCTATTTTTGAGCCCGAAGCATTTTCATTGTTGGGCTGTGTAATTTTTGAATAAAAAAATAAGTGAAATTAAATTAAAAGATACAATTACAAATTATCATACTTTTTCAATATCACTTTAAATTTAAATAAAGTTTTAATAAAAGATCAAATTCCATTTGAAATATCAATAAAATGAATAATTTTGAATTAAGCATCATTGATTGAAAGATAAAATATACAAAATGGATATTTCTGAAGTTCAAGCATTTCAAATTGTGTGCCTAATTAATCAAGGGCTAAGTCAACAACAAGTGGCAATTACAATTGCAATAAGAAATAATTTCAATAATGTATGGTTCCTTGTAAAAAAATTAAAAATTTGACGTTAATAATTATTTAATAAGCCAAATAAAGTTTTTATTGGTGGGTCGATTTTTTGTACTTCAGTTCCGGAGATATGAAATTCCAAAGATAGAGTTTCTCAGACTCTTATACATTGAAAGGGACAATAAAGAGCGTGTCTTCTGCTGGAATTATAAATTTTATTTATAACGAGACTATAGTTTCGAGAAGCTTTTCCCTCTTCCTCAGTCTATTACAATTGATTCACAGGAATTCTTGTGGTGGAATTGTAATAGACTGATGAAGAGGGCAAAGCTCTAGAAACTATAGTCTCGTTATAAATAAAATTAATATTTCCACCAGAAGACACACTCTTTTAATGTCTCCTTCAATATATAAAAATTCTGCTATTCTCTGCAAAAAACTTTCAATCTTATACATTGCCCTATAGGGAAAGCCGGAAAGTTTACATACATATTCAATTATAATTATGAAACTCTTCTTACCATTGTTATAAAAAACTAAACCTACATTAAACAATAACCAATACATTTTTAAGAAAATTTTAAGTCAATAGTTACAAAACACAGTTTCTGAGATAATATTTAATAAATAATGAAAAATTTACACTAAAAACAAACCGGCAACAACGCATTTATTTAACCTAAAAAGTGGGTTAACTTTAGTACTTTTTTGACGTTTTTCGCTCCAGCCATTGTCGCAACAGCTTTCAATCACTTATTAACAACTTTTTGTTTTATAAATATCCCATTATAATGTACTTTGTCTGACATTTCTATGATAAAATATATACAAGCTCAGACAATGTTGCCAGATTTGTCAAACGAGCACGGGATTGGCTAGTAGTATTTTGGCAGATTTTACTGCATAAAAGTAAATACTGTATATATATATCAATACAGGACAGTCTGTCAAAAATATGGGATCATTGAAAACAGTGCACTCTAGCGAGAAAAAAGTCCACTACATAAAACGCTTAATTGAGAATGCACATGTATTAATTTTTTTGGCTTGAATCCTTTCTTATTTTTGCTAATTTTTTAATAAAATGCCTGGTTCTCCTTGCGCTGTTTATGACTGCTCCAATTTTTTTTTTTTTTTTTAATGATATTGATGTGAGAAGGAGATACACCAGAAGGTCCATCCCTTAAAGGCCTGTATGGGCTGGCCCCTCCATCGTGAAAAGAACAGAGTAGAAGGAAAAGAAGCCGGGATCACGAGCCAAATCTCAGAAAGTTAGATATAGTCCAATTTACTAAGTTTTTAGGGGCCTCGGAGCAGTGGTAAATTCTCCGCGCGATAAATTAGGTTAAATTTATCTCCCACGCGAGCTAACCAGGGGACCCGGGTTCGAATCCGACTCGAGGCATCCAGCTAAAATCTGACCCCCGGGGGTAGAGGCAAATTTAAAAAAAAAAAAAAAAAAAAAAAGTTTCCAAAAGCTCAGGAGCTGTAAGTATAAGTGTATATATTTGCATTATATTTTTATTCTTATTTTTAAAATAATTTTAATATTATTTATAATATTATTTATATTATTTATAATATGTATTATTTATAATATTCATAATAAATGTTTGTTGCTGTTTTCTCATCCTCAAAACTTATTAATAGAATTTGTTTCATCAAAATCGGTAGAGCAGTTTTCAAAATAGAACTAAGATACAAATATATATATAATATATAAAACAATTTTTGCTCGTTTAATAAGAGTAGATTTTAATGAAAAAAATAATGTATGCATGCCAAATAAGGTAATATAGCTGTAAATTTAACCAACCACAGTATATCAGCGAATTTACAGCACTTTGCAGGTTTTAAATAGTTATATTACTTTTTTATTAAGAGTATTTGCCATTTAGAGTACACGTTTTTTTTTTAATTTTGCCGGTAGCCGAAAGTCGGATTTGAACTGCAAGATTGCCTTTTTGCTCGCATGGTGGCGCTCAAATTCATGAGACCAAAAACCGTTGACTTTTCTATTGTATTTTGACAGACTGTCCTGTATTGATATATACAGTATTTGATAAAAGTCATATGATGGCGCCAAACAGTTCCTTCAAACTCCATACAATAAATTAATGAATAAATACCCTGATAGCACATTTGGTTTAGAACATGTTTTATAGACACTAGGAGAACTTCTAGGGATCTTAAAGATATTAAGAACTGAATAAGGCATTTTCTAGAGCGAGTGTGTTATCTGGGTCTTGTAAAAGCGATCGTAGTAATTCGAAATTCTTGTAAAAATTAATTAAAATTGAAATTGATTCTTTAAATACATTTGTATAATCATATTTTATTGAATTGTATTGAATTTGTTTTGAAAATATTTTTATCTGTACAACCCTTAAAAAGGTTTTGATAAAGCTCTATTCTTTAATACAAACTTTTCCGATATATATTCACGTGTGTTCTGAACGGTTCGTTTTGCGATCCCTTGACCTCTGACCACAATAACCCGACGACATGGCTTCTCGATAATCGTTTGCCTTGAATTAATAAGAATCCTCGTCTGCAAGCAATATGTTCTGTCCTGGAGATTTATTTATTGGCTTGTGTGTATGTATTCTCAATGCTAAGCTAATAAATTTCTCTTGCCGCGTGATTCTCCATCCAGATTCCTATTTGTGTGTGGACAATGTGAACTGGTCAACAATAAATCATACCCTCAGTGACATGACCTGGTCTTCTCTCCTGAATGGGTATGATGGATCGCTCCTTGGATAGAAATAGTTAGAATATAAAATTATGTCTTCTCATCCAGAGCTGGACCAAATAATAATGTTCGTCCATGACATCTTAATAAAATGATGACGAGTGAGAAATATTTGACCATACATTCTAGATCGATTGAGTTTTCTATCGAGAGGGAAATCTTAACTCAGAAGAATACTTAATAAATGTTTAAGGATAGGATTCAGGCGACTATATAAAACTAATATTTCATGAATATATTAATGTAGAACCTTTTCAAATAATAAATTTCAGTAATACTGCAAAAAGACGAAGGGTTTTCAATTCGAAAAATCTATATAAAATTAAGGGTTTTGTCTCTACATTGGTCCAAATCACGACCAAATTTAGGTTGCACACGTTTCAAGTAAAATTATCAACGAAAACACCCTCAACAAAATTCCTGTTTGTCTGTCTGTCTGTATATCTGAATGTTTTCCATGGTTTCCGCGAAACTTTGCTCACGATTCACGTAAAAACGGCTGAAGGGATTATTATGAAATTTCATATTTGGATCATATGTCTTCTAACTCTGATATTTTGATATTTTGACCTACAGAGAAGCCTCTAAATGCAAAAACTATAACCATATAATTTTTTCGATGTTCAGTTATTAGGGATTTTTTGTAGACCGAAATGCCATGTGCCCAATTTTTTTTAATCAAAATTGTTTCAGCAGTTTTTGAGATATTACCAACGAAGAAAAAAAAACACTTTTTTCATGTACAATTACGGCTCTAGAAAAATTCATCGACCACAATTCATTGACGATAATTTATCGAAAATGTCGATGACCTGATCGTCGACCAATAGTGCGTCGGTCTATTGCCAGTGATGAATTATTTTTGATGAATTATCGTCGACGAATTGTGGTCGATGAATTGTGGTTGATGCATTTTCCGGATCCCCATACCTGTATGGTAAAGTAAAAACATTTTCTAATAAATGACATCTTGTTGGGTATAATTTTCTCTTATTTGAATCTGGACTGCCTAATCCAAATCTTTTAATAATAATTTATAAGTCCGTCTCCGGAAACTAATTCAAACGTCCACATTGTATGGTAAAGTGATAAATTGTTAAATGTTCAATATATTCTATCTATGAATACCACTTGTTTTGCACAATATTGATCGGAGAAACATGAGAGTAATCGAAGGAGGAGTCTTCTTTAGCGAATCTTGGTTTTAATTGACAATAAACCGGAAATGGAATTCCGATTCTCTTGTGAAAATGGCGAACGCCGTCGTCGTCGTCGTTGTGAAAAGGAAATTCATCAGGCCGATCATTCAAGGCTTGAGGCGACAAACATTTCGTTCGAGAAACGAAACGGACATCCCGTTTAGAAAGGAACTCTGTCACCTTAGTTAGTTACCGTACCTATTCCCTATACAGAGAGATAGCTAACTAATATCCGCTTTTAGAGATTTCAACGAGCCATTAAATGCAGGGCAATTATTTCAAAGAAAAGAGAATTCATTATTTTAGATAAGAACAGACTGTGTGTAAAGAGAAGTAAACATTTTACTCAGTAGGTATTATGACCAAAACAACAAATTCACTCATTCTCTCTTTATCAACCGCAAACACAAATGAATTTCAAAGCTATCAAAGTTACAGGAATCCTTGCTATATACGAGAATTTTTCTTATTTAAAAATAGGTATAATAAATTAAGGAGAGTTCGGGACAGCAGCTCTATCTGGTTGGTCTACGAAAAAATCTTTTGTATTTCTGCAGAGTGACAACTTCTGCCCAGTAAATTTTTTAATCAAAAAAAATTGTTTTTGACTTGTAACCTCCTGATGATGGACTAATAATCCGAAATATATTGTTGAGTTTGTACTAAACCTCCTTGAGTTTTATTTCATTCACTGTGAAACTACACACCCTTTACTCTATTAACTAAAAAAAATTGTTATTAATGAGGTTAATTTCGAATAAAAATGTTTGTTTTGATAATATTAATAGAAAGAATATTCAGATAAATTTTTTCTCATTATATAATAAAAACATTCATTTAACACAAGAATGATTTCAATAAATAGAGTTTTAATTCTACACTAGTGCTTTTGTACATATTCTGTTCTGAAACAAATTTTAGTTTTAGCTTTCTAGCAACGTTTCGAATAAAATTAAGTGACTTTTTTATAATAATTCATTCAAATTGAACCAAATTTTAATTTTAGATTTCTAGCAACATTTTGAATAAAATTAAGTGACTTTTTCATTAATTATCCTTAAGGACCTTTTTACAATCCTCATCCAAATTGAACCAAATTTTAGTTTTAGCTTTCTAGCAACATTTTGAATAAAATTAAGTGACTTTTTCATTAACAATTAATTATTAATGTTCTTTTTGAATTTTTCTATCAAAATTCAAGTATTTTCTTAATTCTAAATAATAAAAGGTGACAATAAATACATTGTAATAGACTGATGAAGAGGGCAAAGCCCTCGAAACTATAGTCTCGTTATAAATAAATAAAATTATATAATTCCAGCAGAAGACACACTCTTTTTTATTGTCTCCTTCAATATATAAAAATTCTGCTACTCTCGGCAAAAACTTTCAATTTAATATTAAAAGGTGACTGTAATATTAAGAGGTGACTGTGGGTCAGTGGATAGAGTGTCGGGTCGCTGACTCGGAGATCGCTGGTTCGAGACCGAGTCTCGGCAGATAGATATTTGCAATCGCCTCCTCTTGGAAAGTAATGGCAACCTACCAAGAGTATAATTGCCTAGTCACCTCTCCAAATTAGCCGTTCGGAACCGGCGTTAAAAAGTAGGTCCCGTATATCTGTGTAAAAACAACTAAACACACTCAGCACATGTATATGTGGAGAGGTGCCGACACCCGTTTCGGGTATGGCACTCGAAGAAGAAGAAGAATATATTAAAAATCAAATGTTTCTATATCCAATCGAATATTTAAATCCATGAGAAATAACAAATCATTTATTTCTAATTAAAAAGACTGATGATGGTCAAACCTTAGAAACTTATAGTCTCTACCAATGATATCTATATATTATGTTTATTTGCTTTAAGCAAAGAAAAAACTCAGTGATTTGTCTTTATCAATCTTAAAACGTTTATTAAAAATCGAAACGTTTCTACCATTATTAGAAATGAGATCGAAATTTTAAACAACAAAATTTCAAGTAGTAGTAGAAGTAGAGTAGTATTCATTAATTAATTAATTTATTATTTCTGTTCCAGAAACCTAAACGAAGAGGATAGTCGGAATTGAGACTGGGTGCGGAGAAGTGTCGAGAGACGTAGCGAGTCCGCGATAAGTAAGTGAAGTATTATTTCTAACATTTAACAACAATTTTCATAAAAAACTTATCTTTCTTATCTATATCATCATCATCATCATTGATTATACAGTCCTAAGACTGGTTTGATGCAACAATCCGTCTCCACTCGACTCTGTCCCCCGCCAGCTGTCTGACCTCTCTAAATGTCTGGCATCCCATATCCCCAATTATTTGGTTGAAATATTCTAATCTGGGTCTTCCCCTTCCCCTTTTCTTTCCCACCTCCCCCTTCAAGATATCCCTAAGCAGTCCCCCATGTCTCAGTGTGTGATCCATCATCTGACCTCTTCTCTTCTTCAGACTCTTCCACAAGGTTCTTCTTTCTCCGATTCTTCCAAGAACTTCTTCATTTGTAATTTTATCCATCCATTTGATATTCATCATTCTTCTGTAGCACCACATTTCGAAAGCCTCCAATCTCTTTCTCTCCGCTTTTCTAATTGTCCAGGTTTCACACCCGTACATGGCTATGCTCCATACATATGTCTTCAATAGCAACTTCCTGTTTTCTAAGCTGATTGAGGAGGAGCATAGTAGTTTTTGTTTTGAATTAAACCCCATTTTTGCTTGGGCAATTCTTGATTTAATTTCGTTTTCGCTCCTCCCATCCCATGTTATTTTACTTCCTAGGTAGCGGAATTCCTTAACTCCTTCTAGGTTTTCTTGGTTAATTTTGATGCATTCCTGTCTCGTTTGTTCTTTTTTTGTACATACTAGGACCTTGGTTTTATTCTTGTTTATTTTCATTTTGATTTCTTCTATTAGGATTTGATTAATTCCATTCAGGGCGTCCTCTAATTCTTTTTTATTGCTTCATAGAAGGGCAATGTCATCGCCAAATCTTAACATTATCTATATATATATGTCTTCCGAGTGAATTTCTTTATATATATATATATATATATATATATATATATATATATATATATATATATATATATATATATATATAATTTTTTTAGGGTAATTTGAACTCCAAGACAATTTGTAGCATATAGAGTCTATTTTCAAAATATTTATTTGTTTATAGTTGATTTATATTTTCTTTTTACTTTACAATACAGGGTATGGTCAAGTATTGTAATCGTGCATGAAAAAGTGGTTTTTTCCTTCTTTTATTCGAAATATCTCAAAAACGGCTGAAACTATTTTGATTAAAAAAATTGGGCGAAACCATGGTATTCCGGTCTACAAAAAGCCCTAATAAGTGAACATCGAAAAAATTATATTTTTCGAGATAATAATTGTTTTGTCAAAATATCTGTTAGTCTGTGCGTTACCAAATTTTTGTGGACGAGGTAGCTCAAAAAGTAGTGTGAATATCAAAACCAAATTTCACAAGTAGTTTTGGTGCATGGAGATTAAGAGTTAATTAGATTTTGGTCTATATCTACTTAAAATTAAGTGGTGTGGAGGGGGTGTTAAAAATTAAAAATCTCGCCCATTTGAGGAATCTCAACTATTTTTTTAAATTTACATTAATAAAGGGAGAATATCTTCTGAAATTTTATATATTAAATTTAATACTTAATCGAAATATTAAAGAAAAAAAATATTTAATTTATTTCGATATGTAGTATATTGTCTATATGTTGTGTGTTTTGAATAAAGAATAGATAAAAATATTATTTGCTTGGGAAGAAAATGCACAGAGAGGGAGGAAGTTGGCTCAATTCAATTTGGTAGAGGGGGGGTGGGGGTTGCTTGAATAAATCGATTTTGAACTAACCTCTGCCCCCTCTTACCCCCCACGATCGCTCATTTATTCATTCATTCCAATGTTAACATTTATAGTAAATTTTAGACATGGAAAATATTTGAGGGTAAGGGAGTAAGTTAAATTTCGCTCCCCCTTTTTGTTCACTTGTTAACACATTGACTGACGACTAACTAGGGTTGTAGAGGGCGGGGAGGGGGTGAAAGGGAAGGGTTGTGCAAAGCAATTAGAATGCAATTGCAAACCAGGAAAAATCCACCTTCATTAAATGATAACTTTAATAGATTTAAAACTTAACGTAAAGGTAAAAGCACTTTCACTTGGCCTCACAAAACATGCCCTAAAATTGAAGGTTTTGGGATCTATTTTTTAATTTTAATTTTTATTACAAAACTTTTTTCGTGATTTTTTTAAACTAAACCTTAATATTCATTTAAGGATGTTTTCTGGCGGAATAGAAACGGAGAAAAACTATGTATATATGTTGCAGTAAAAACCCGTTTTTTAGTTCTTACTAGTTAAAACGCGTTTGACTGAATAACTTTGTGGCTATATGAATTTTCTTATGTTGGTTGAGTTTGATTCAAAGATCTTCATTTTTGAACTTCCTTCTCATTTTGAGTGTTTATTTTCAAAAAATTTTAAACGAGAATGTCAAAAATTAGAAGCACAGTTGTAGTGGATGTAATTTTTGAGATTTTCGTTTAAAATTTTTTGAAAATAAACACCCAAAATGAGGCGGAAGGTCAAAAATGAAGATTCTAGACCTTTGAACCAAACTCAACCAACATCAGTAAATTCTAGTTGCCACAAAGGTATTCAGTGAAACGCGTTTTAACTATAATAGTAAGAACCCATTCTTACTAAAAACGGGTTTTTACTGCAACATATACACAATTATCTAAGCCTCCACACTTTTTCTTTAAAAGTTTTTATTTTAACACTAATTAGTACTTTCCTGAAAAGTCGGGGAACGTTTAATGTAAGGAAATTGAAGGAATTTGGATTTTAAATAAACGTTTAAGTAAGATTTTTATACAAATGATTTGTATTTATTTATATTTAAAACAATCAATAATTTTTTATATATATACTTATACAGTGAACCCCCTCAAATCCGAACAAGTTTTTTTGCCATATTTAAGTTTGTGTAGGTGTTTTCTCGAACTAGGCCAAAGCTTCTTCCAAGATCTCCGCAGTAAGTTCACACTTGTATTTTGCCACGATTCTGCAATCCAGTAAATAACGTCTTTTATTGTAACTTTCTTCAGCTTCTCAAGGATAGAAAGAGAACCATTTTCTTCAATAAGATATCCAAACCACCAGCTTTCTGCTAATCCGAACAAATTGAAATCCGAACAGGCTACAGCCCCAATTAGTTCGGATTTGAGGAGTTTCACTGTATTAGAGATCTTTATCTACTTATATATTATAATTCTAAAATATACGGACAAAATTAACCCACGACTTGTGATTTTCACAATATATCAAGAATAGGAAGTATAATAATTATTATTTTTATTCAGAGGGCACCTGGATCTTATTATGTATGAAAAAACAAGTATAATCAAAAGAAATAACCTTATTGGGTAAGAAAATTAAAAAAAACAAAAGGTAGAATATGAAAAAAATTTCTTGTTAATGTAATTCTTTCGCGAATATCCACACAAAAAGTTTTATCCTCGTAACCACTGTATACATATGAACGGTGGTAAAATTTTAGGCTATGTTTTTTTTAAAGTGACTGTACTTTTCACACTACTATATCCTCTTTATGAATGGATCGTTTCCAACCGATTGATCTTATATCCCTAAAAATAATCGCTAAAATATGTTTTTGTTTTTTATCAAACTACAGAGGTAAATTATTTGATTTTTTTACTCCGAATATATTATTCTAACAAATATTAGTTTTTCATCAAGATGGTGAAAGTCCTTCAATGAAAAAATAAATAAAATAATAATCATTTTCCCACCCTTTCCCATTCTACCATATGTAAATAAACTGCAACGGATCGTTGCTAAACTTTATCCAAAGTCATTTGAAATATCAATATTTTTATTCCTTTATTATTAATCATATATCATAGCCTATTTGCGGTCCATGTTTAAAATAAAATAATAAAGAATTTAAAAAAAGTACTATCTTACTCTAGAGTAAAGTACTTTAAAATATAATTTTACTAAAAACTTTATTTAACCTTTTTTGTGGTCCCCAAGGTCCTTAATTAGCATATTAAATTTCATCAAAATTGGTTAAGTCATTTTCAAGATATTTAGAAAAAACTAAAAAAGTCCTGAAATAAAGTACTAATGTTTGCGGGCCGATATGTACCAAAAACTAATCAGCGCTTCATTTTGTTAAAATAATGGTAGGTTTTCAATTTCATTTCAATCGGTTCAACGATGTGGAAAAAATCGTGGACGAAAAAAACGATAACATACATACATCCCCACGCACTTCCTGAAAAAATGGCACTTTTTGGCCTCTCGGCGTGACCCAATGTAATTTTTGGCAAAACTGTCACGTGCTAAAATTCAACCTTATTGAACACTACAATTTGTGACTTTAATTGAGACCATGGGTTCCGTAGTCTTTACCTGAGGAGCCTTTGAAGTCGCGCTTGCCTCGAGACCGATTACAATACTTTACCCATGCTTCGCAATGGAGAAAGTAACAATTTCATTTTTAATTGCAATTATTTCATGTTTGGTGTGATAAATCGTCTTCAAATTTTAACATGTGTTTATTATAGTTTTAATGACTTATATTCCAAGTTTCGAAGACTTCTTGAATTTTTGCATTTGTGAAAGAACAACCTTAGAAAGTAAAGTTGAAAATCAAGTGGTGCGTTAATTTTGTCCAGGAGTGTAGTTCACTTTTTCTGAAATAGTGTGTGATTTTGATCCCTGTATAATTACTTTATCTAGATGGGTAAACGAAAGAGTGAGTATCAGTGTACGTAGTATAGTTCTTGTTCAAGCCACTAGGTGGCCTGGCATGTAATCAAAAAGTGAAACCGTGTCGGAACTAATAATTAAGACGGGAAATTTTCCCGAAATGGTAATCGTCAGATAACTAGGGTTCGTATTACCCTCCCTCTGAGATACAGAGAAAAGGAAATGAATGGATTAATTAAAGATCAGTGGAAGGCACGTGGCAGATATATCATTTGCTCTGCTGAATATTAGAGAGGCCAATGCTAGGTATTGGACAACGATCGCACTTAACAATAGACATTAATGGCTGCTTTAATACTACCAATTTCAAAGAAGATTAAACACTGCGCAAAATTCGCCCTCAGGACTTTTAAAATAATGATAACGATACAAAAAGATTCAATACACTATTGACTCTTGCATAAGGAGATGATATAATTATATATTACAAGGTTAAATCCAACTAAAGAAGGCCATTCAATATTAAACGAAATAGACTTCCTACGCTTTCTCCCTCCACTAATTTTAAATATTTGACCCTTTTGTTATCTTTTAAAAATAAATTTTACCATTGACTTGTATTCAATTTTGACTTATCCAGATCAGTTACTTTCTGTTTCTCCTGAAGATGGGTAAGTCACCCGAAATATATATATCGAGATTAAAGATTCTCCAAAAAATAAATTCGTTTTATTTTTATATCTTAATGTGAAACCTACCAGTATTTTTTATCCAATAATATTAAAGAATGTTTCACCAATTACCAACGCCAAATTCCTTAAAAACTATAGCATATTCCTTGTTGACGTTTTATTGTTGTGATGCGGGATACCCTGTATAGTATTTATTCTCAAATTTCTCTGAGATTCCAATTCATTAAAAATCCTTGTAAATACAAACATACACAACACATTATAGTACATAGTACAAAGTGCCCTAGAAGTCAATGGCTAATCCCCAGCCATGCAAACATTCATACAGGAACCTTTTACCATAGGTGCGCCCTAGGGGTGAATCGCGACCTAAAATCGTGTACCCTACTTTCACTTCCACTTTCATTTCCAAGTAGAACACAATAGATGACAAAAGATTATCTAATGAATTCCAAAGTAATTCCAAATAATTCCAAAGACTGTTGGTGCAAACAAATTGACCGCCAAAAAACTCGTTTTTCAAAATCACGTCGAATGGAAAAATAGATGGAGCTGTGTACATGGATTTTTTGAGGCACTATTTTCTCTCTTCTCTCTATTTTCTTGCCTTCTTCTAAGCTATATGATAAAAAATGTTAAACTCACTTCTTATTTTGATGTCGTTCGCTAGGAGTGGTCACCTAAGCTTTTGCTGATAGCATGAGTAAAATTTTAATCATATCAATCAATTATTCGATCCTTTTTCTTATACTATTCTGTCTGCCTTACAAATAGCCCTCGCAAAGTGGAAAATTGTTAAATTTTACTGAAATCGCCTCTTGTCTCTCTCCCGACCAGGTAAAAGGTTTTTTATCTTCATCTCTGAATTATGTTTCTATATATTTGAATATCCTTAATTAATTGAATTTATTAATCAGTTTATTTTGTTTCTCCCGACCAAATGATTTTAGAATCAGGAAATCTCTCTTTAATCCTCAATTTGCACATATGTTTTACCACGAAGCAACAAAAAACCCACTTTATTTTGAACCTACGCTGAGAGCATCTAATATGAATTATTGAGAGTGCTCAAAATTCATGTTAATAGCAGATAGATCGTAAGCATATATTTATTTATTTTTTCATCAATTGAGATTGATATTGATTGATATTGAGTTTTTCTATTTGTTTAGTTGATTTACAACCAACTAGAAAATAGATTAAATTGTGTTGCACGCTTCAATCATCTGGCTATATATGTTTAGCAATTTGTGCTAAAAACACGTTAATTAATTAATTATAATATTCTTATGTTAATTTGTATATGATTGATTTATGTATAAACTTTACTTTATTTTGTGAATATTTGTATTTTTTTCAAATAGCTGAATTTTAACATTCAATTTTCAAGCCCTTTTATCTGTATTATATAATCAGTAGAGATCTGATAGTTGGTGCAAGGTGAAACATCTTTAATAAAGATAAGAGTAAATAAATATTTTATTTAATATGGATTTACTATGATATGGATACTGGAGTCACTTATTTCAATTAAAATTAAAAAATAAAAGATCAAAAATTTTTACTAGTTACGTCCGCCTCCGTGGTGTAATGGTCAGAATAACTGACTGGCAACCCGGAGGTCTCGGGTTCGATTCCCGGCTATACCCAGACATTTTTTCTGTAAGTATAGGGTCTGGTAATAATAATAATTAAGCGGGAGAGACAAACTTAACCGAATTTATCGCGCTGAGAATTTACTCACTGCTCGAAGCCCCCAAAAACCTTAGTAAATTGGATATTGAATTGTATCTAAGTTTCTGAGATTGGCTCGCGATCCCGGCTTCTTTTCCTTCTACTCTGTTCTTTTCACGATGGAGGGGCCAGCCCATACAGGCCTTTAGGGCATGCACCTTCTGGTGTATCTCCTTCTCACATCAATATCATTAAAAAAAAAAAAAAACTTTCTGTATTTCCTGAAGATGGGCTGATAGCCTGAAAATATATATATTGAAAAAGAAAATTTTTTTTATATCTTTTAATTTTTTAATTTTAATCCGTGAAATAAGTGACCACACCACTTTTTTTTTTTTTTTTTTTCTGCAGGAGTGTATGTAACGTCCTTAACTCATAGTAAATCCATATTAAATAAAATATTTATTTACTCTTATCTTTATTGTTATTTATATACCAGTAGTATTACTATTATTACTACTATACTAGTAGTTTTAAGTTATTCCCAATCACTTGTATTCAATTTTAAAAATTCATATTTTTATAATCAAAAATTTATATTAAATTTAATTAAACCTACTTACAGTCCATTTTTTATCTATAATTAATTTTTTTATATACTTAATATTTAAATTAATATACCACGCTGCTACAAGCGGCACCAACTGTGTATACCTAATTCCAATCGCGGTTCACACCTCGGGTGCACCTAATGCACATTGTCCGTGTGTGTTATTGCCTAGCAACCAATATTTGCTATATTGTTAATTGAACTATCTCTAAATCTTCTAGTGTTTGTTTTGACTCCTGGATTATACATCAACATTTTAAAGATTTAATTCAAATTCACGCAGAAAAATTACCATTTAAATTTATTCCGTCATATAACCCACCCCCTCCCCTCTTTTACCCTCCCTTCTCTTCCTACGCCACTGTTTAGATTAAAATATCTAAATTTTTTCCAATAATATTTTCTTATAGGATAGTTGAAAACTTCCTCCATATTGTCAATGGGAGGTGTGGGAGGGAGAAAGTGACAAGAGTCTAAGGGGTGAAATAAAAAAAAAAAAATAAAAAAAGACGAGAATAAAAAAAGATTTTCCATTTTAAAACAGAGAGAGAGTATTATATTTATGCAAATTCTCTTATTCGTAAAGCTTTGCCCACATCACTTTTCATGTTTTAACAAATTTAAACAAGAAGATGCTGCTCTCTCTCTTTCTCTTTCTGCTTTCATTAATGAAAAAGAGAGAGAGAAAAAAGGCTTACCGGGGCTAAAATATTCCATCTATATCCTAGAGAGAGAGAGAGAGAAAGAGCTCGCCACGAAAATGCATGAGATGGAAATAAGAGAAATTCAATTATGCAACAAAAATACTATTTATCGGAAAATATGTTTGCATGCAAATTTTTGCTATACACTTCTTTAACATTTTTATTTTAATTTTTTAAAGGAATTCTTCTAAAAAAAATTTTTTTATCTTACTTTCTTTCGAGAAAGAATCCTAAAGAAGGCTAAAAATATTAATAAACATAATTAAATAAGCAATTCATATATACAAGGATAAGGCAAAAATTACCTACACTTTTCGTTCTACAACTTTAATAAACTAAGGTAGGAGGCGTGCTCGCATGCGCATGCGTTGGAGTTGGCGCGTCTGTGGTCACGATGCTGTGCGGAATTTAATCACGATCGCGTCAGTTGTCAGTTCAGCTACAACAGCATAAGCATGTCAGCTCCGCTATCAGATTGCACCAAAGAGGAGCAACGAGGAGTGGTCAGAGGGTGTGAAAGGTGCTGAAATTCACCGGAGACTTTTGTCACAATACGGGGAAAGTGCTTTATCTCGTAAAAGCGTTTTTTTATGGATCGAAATGTTTAAAAGTGGCCGAACGAGCGTAACACAAAAAGAGGGAGCTGAGCGACCGTCAACTTTGAGACACTTTGGGCCGGTTGTATGTCGCAAAGTAAATGCTTTTTACCACTAACAAACGGTAGATGGTAAATGGAGGACCTGGGATGGCCAATCAGATGACAGGACCCTGGAACACCCTACCTACAGGCCAGATCTCGCTTCCTCAAACTTTCATCCCGTTGGACCGCTCAAGGAAGCTTTGAGAGGTCGTTGATATCTCTCAGACATTAATGTTCGGGATGCGGTGCAAAAGTGCCTTCATGACCAACCTAAAACCTTTTACCATGAAGGCATCCAGAAGCTTGTGGTTCGATGGACCAAGTTCATTGCTAAAGGTGGAGACTATATCGAAAAATAATGTATCTACTGTTGTTACATCTTAGTTTTAATAAAGTTGTAGAACAAAAAGTGTAAGTAATTTTGACTTATCCTCGTATAATCGGTTTTTGAAAACGGCTCTAACGATTCAAATCACAGATCAGGGGACTTTTATGTCGAGAAATCCATCTGACAAGGTTTTATTTTCTAATTTGATAGATTTTTTCTTAATGAAAGTTATTATTAACAGGCGGTAGAATAAATTTTTCCAATTTCATTTTTATTATGATTTAGCCCAGGCAAAATTAGACTGAAAAAAGGCCGCGGTGGCCAATAAATATGCATAAGCATCCAAGCAGAGGAACCAATCTCTTTGTTTCTCTTTAGCAAATATGCATAAGCTGGAAATTATCTTAATAGACGTTAGGCATTCCAAATAAGAGCTATATGAGTTTGCGAATTTTTCAGTCTGGTGCTAAATTTTTTGAGGGCCTTTTTCAGACTTTTGCTTATAACTCAAAAACCATGGGTCCTACAGAAAATGTCACTCTTATCATGAAAGAGCACAATAATTTGCGACGAATAATGTACTTAAAAGTTAAAATCTGTTCAGCCGTTTTAGCCACAATCGATCTTCAAAGATAGGCAATTTTTAATAAGAACAACCTGAAGAAGGAGGGAAATTCCTCTGAAACGTCTGTTTTTAAGAGTATGAAAATGATTTTCGGCAATTAATTGTATTTTTCATTATCCTGTGCTGCCTTCCATCAATTCCCCATTAAAATTCTACCAGTCCGTCTCGAAAGAGAAAATACTTCTAATTTTTATTTAATTTTGGTGCAAATAAAAATCGACTTTTAACCTGAATTTAAAATAAAAAATAGGTACTATTAATAAATCGCTTCTTACTAAAGCAAAAAATTACCGACAACTCTCACTTCACCACAAGCTATTATAAATATAATACACCAAGATTTTGGCTATAAAACCAAAATTCTAAATTATGGTTGCTAATAAAATAAATAACTTTATAATAAAGTTTTATTAAAAAAATTTTAATTCTAATCACATCAACACAAATCCGGTATATTTCATATAGTTCTAATTTTTTTAATTCTTTTCTGTAAATTATTATCCATTCTATCTTGTGAAATATTTTCCACGAGATTGTTCCTTGACTTGAGGGTAATATTCCAAGAGGGCGGTAATATCAAAGGGATGAAATGAAGGAAAAAACGGGGAAGTTTCTACATTTCCCCTAAGGTTGTTACAAGAGTACAGTAGCGAATGCAAATCTTAAAAGTGAAATTGTAATGGTTGAAAGGAATTTATTCCCCTTTTTTACATCCACCCCTTTGAAGAAATAAAAGAAGGAAACGAGAAACGTGTCAGTGTCGTTGGTTGAATTGAGACTAGTCATTGCGTGGGTGGAAAGTCGACCCCCCCCCCCGTTTAATGATTACAAGGTAGCAGCCCCTTTGCTTTGACTAACCCCCAAACGATCTTTACTCTCACTGTAGGGATCAGTTCAAGTTCAAGTAAGCGAGACATTAGCCGTTTTCAGCCTCAAACTGGCTATCTAATTATTTTCTTTTCTTTCGCATATATCAATTTCATTATACAAGATTTAACCCGTGGCCGGAGGGCACATATCAATATAATAGTTTCGGAGTTCCCATTTTTTTGCATTCCCATACTTGCAAAACCCAGAGCATTATAATATACTGTTTTATTAGTACAGGCAAATTACGTGAAAAAATGGTATAAACAGGAAATAATTCGCGGTAAAGATTTTATTGCTGGAATACCTTTATTGGTACTCCAATATTACTATCCTAAGTTTTCCCCAAATCTGTGTTGTGGAAATTTTTCTACGCGCCTCAAAATGAGAAAATTTCGGAGTTTTTTCAGTTTTTCTTGAATAACTCTAAAACGGCTTATCAAATCAAAAATAAATCATTTGAATAAATTAAAGCTCTTTAAATTACGCGTGAAATGATAAAATTTCATCTATTTGGATGTTAGTAGAACCGGCACTAGCGCCTGTCAAAACAGCCCCCGGGATCACTTTTGAATATCCAAAAATCGTACTTTTTTCGATTTTTCCCCATTTTGACCAAGAAGGAGCACGTTTTCGACAAAGACCACCATATACATTTTCAAACTAGATTAAATTTGCTACAATTTAAATAAAGTTTAATTTTAATTGGATAGTGGTAACATGAGGTTGAAGTTTTGAAAAATGCAATTTTTTGCAAAAAATCGCAGTTTTTCCTTCATAAAATGAAAACCACTCATCCTAGAAACTTGATTCCTATCTCATTGCCTAGGAAATTTTATTGACTTGAACGTTTACTTGGATCACTTTTTTGTTAAAATTTTTAGATTTCCAGCATTTTTCATGGCGCTTTTTGAGGATTCGGATCATATCCTGTCCGTAAAATGTAGAATATCTATAAATTTAAGAGTTTTATCAAAAAAATGGTTCAAGTAAAGAGATAAGAATCAAGTTTTTAGGATGAGTGGTTTTCATTTTATGAAGGAAAAACTGCGATTTTTTTGCGAAAAATTGCATTTTTTCAAAACTTCAACCTCATATTACCATTATCCAATTAAGATGAAACTTCATTGAAATTGTAGCAAATTTAATCTAGTTTAAAAATGTATAGAGTCCTCTTTGTCGAAAACGTGATCATTCATGGTCAAAATGGTGAAAAATCGAAAAAAAGTACGAGTTTTAGGGATATTCAAGTGATCCCGGGGCTTTTTTGACAGGCGCTAGTACCGGTTGTATTGAACATAAATAGATGAAATTTTTATCATTTTAAGAATAATTTAAAGAGCTTTAATTTATCTAAATGATATCTTTTTGATTTGATAAGCCATTTTAGAGTTATTCAAGAAAAACTGAAAAAAAACTCCGAAATTTTTCTCATTTTGAAAAATTTCCACAAGAGAGATTTGGGGGAAAACTTAGAGTAGTAATATTGGAGTACCAATAAAGGAATTCCAGCAATAAAATCTTTACCTGGAATTATTTCCTATTAAAATCGTAATTTGCCTGGACTATAATATGTTTTCGTTCAAGTTTTTTAATTTTTTAATTAATTTTACTTTTATGACAGCAAAGTCGAAAATTCGTCATCTTGGGGTTTTTCAACTGCAAATTCCTTTGCTTTACAATGTTTCCATATTGCATCCATTTTCCCAAGAAAAACACGTTCTAGCTCGTTTTCATTTACATTGTCTATTTTTTAGATTAAAATTTAAAAGCTTTTTGGCTCCCTCATTCTCATATTGAAGATCGTCATTTTGATTTTAATAATTTTATATAATATCTATTTTATTTCTTATAATTTTAAATTGCAATTTTATAAATTGTATTATATTAAACTGTTTGTGGATTTTAAAAATATTAAATTTAAATTTTTAGAAAAAATTCAGAGTTTTCTTATTAGAACTTGGAATAAGAATAGAAAAAAAACTTCCTTCTGGGACTAAAAGTTCAATTTTTCATGAATCCCACCTGAATGACCCCTCAGGAGTCTATGTTTCAAATTTCAAGTCAATCGGTTAAACCGTTTAATCTGGAGGTCGGTCAACATAGAGGTATAGAATCCTAAAACTATTATATTGATTATAATAATTGATATCCCTATGTGAAAGCATTTCCATCCCCAAGATCATAAAGTATATTACATTTTCTTAAATCGGAGACACTTGATAGGTCCAAAATATAAATGTTTAAAAGGTTGAGACTAAAAGGACCTCATAGAATGGATGGATAATTCTTGTTAAAAGAAAAAATTCCTAGCTTTACAGATGGAGCATTTTCTTTATTTAATTAGTACAAACGAGAGACGTTTCAGCCGTGACTCACAGCCATCTTCAGTCTACAACAAGGTAACATGCGAAATGTTTAAGCATAACAATAATAAAATACAATATTAACAATAATTGTAATACAGGTATACTTCACTGTTGTAAATGCAAGTGCGTATTTATGAAAAACTCATTTTCAAACATATGACATGCATATAGGCTCCACCATTTTATCATAATTCAAAAAAAAATTCAAAAAAATCAGATTAAACAAATAAAATTCAAAATGTGTAATCTGATTTTTTTGAATTTTGAAGAATATCGACCAATCTTCAATTAAGAGTAAAAAATCTCCCAATTTCACAATAGAAGAGGAGAAACGTCTTGTTTTTCTCGTTAATAAATATAAAGATGTGTTGGAATCTAAGCGTTCAGATTCTGATGCTAATTTAAAGAAAAAAATATGGGATGATTTGGCATCAGAATTTAATGCTGACTCCAATCGTTTCCGATCTAATTTTATTCTACGAAATAAATATAAAAATTTAACTATTTTATTAGAAATATCTGCTTTCTTCGATTTTAGTTTGAAATTTGTTTAATTTAATTTATTATATATTTACTTTAAAAAAATATACCTATATAATGAATTCTTCTGTTTTATTTTAGTTCTATGTTAACATAGATTAAAATTCTATATACATTTATATAGGTATATTTGGCTATATTTAATATTATATAAAAAAATAATAATAATATTATAAAAATAAATAATATAACGATTTGTTTTGAATTATTATGATTTGAACATCTAACCTATAAAATGTTTTTCTAATGTAAATAAACACATCAGAGTTATCCCCAGGATAAAGGTTAACCCATCAAGTTCGGAGAGTTAAAGATAGAGGGGTTAAGTCTGCGATTTGAGGCATCCGGCTAAAATCTGACCCCCGAGGTAGAGACAAATTTAAATAAAATAATTAGTATCGTAAATGGCTTATGGCTAGAAAGGCCGAAAAGCCAAAAAAAAAAAAAAAAAAAAACATCTAACCTATAAAATGTTTTTCTAATGTAAATAAACACATCAGGGTTATCCCCAGGATAAAGGTTAACCCATCAAGTTTGGAGAGTTAAAGATAGAGGGGTTAAGTCTGCGATCACCCTATGTTTTTTTTTTATGAAACTTATTTCTAGAGCCTAACCCCAGGATCTTCCCTAGCATAGGGTCATCTTAGTTTTATGAAACTGGCCCTAAGAAGTATTTGTGACCGTGTTGTCGAAAGATGCACGTGAAGGTGTCCCCTGGGATTGCTTCCACCTGTTGGCCTAACCCATAAATCATTGAAGCCAGAGTACAGGTGTTGGACATCCAATTTAGCGGCTACCGGACACACACACACCTCTATTCTCAAATACATGTATATATGTATGCATATTTTAGTTCTATTTTGTTAATATTCTTCTGAAAAATGAAAAACGCTCCCCTTCTTCGCGTCTTCTCTGTTTGTCTGTCTGTCTGTCTTTGCGTTTCTAATTACTTACCACTCCACTCTCATTTTCTTTGCCACAAAACGTCATTCGATAAATCTTTTCATTTTCATAAATTAAATTCTACCTGACTGGGATGTTTGTGGTTCTTTTTTTTTTTTTATTACTTCTGTTTCATTATTTTTGCCGGAAAAAATAAAGAAGGGAATAGAAGGAATATAATTTTCTTTCTTTTTTTCAGATTCATATCTTGAAAATTGAATTAGAGCCAGAGCGGAATGAGAAAACGCAATCTATCATTTAATAATATATTAAAGCAAAGGCAGAGGGGGACAGACAAACAGACATACAGACAAGGGAGAGCGCTGCCAAATTGACAACCGAATTCAGGAATAAATGGAAATTAAAGGAAAATAAGAGTAGAAGAGAAACAAGGCGTCTATAGTAAGGTAATGATAAATTTAAAATACAGAGGAATAAGTGGGGGTAGAGCCACATACTAAGTGTTTCATGAAACCTTGTAACTACCAATATACTTGGGATATCAAATTTGATCTTATTTTCGTATTATTGTTAAGGTAGTTGTTTCGCGACATTACCAGCCAAAAGTTAATGCTAGAGTACAAAGAACAGACAATAAGGATTCATAGTTCATAAGGCCAAAATTTTTGCTGTTTATGTACCAAATCTAGCCAATCCCGTGCTCGTTTGACAAATTTGGCATCATAGTAAGTGATTGAATATTTTTATACATGACATTAAAATGACAGATAAAATGACTGATAAAATACATTTTATATTATATCGTTTATATCAGTTCAATTTTCTTTACTAAATCAATTGAAACATTCGATTAGAAATAATCATGCTCGAAAATGTTTTCCTCACATTTCAGACGAAAAAAATTGCCACGTTCCGATGTGGCCATCCACTTGACTTACCATACGCCCTAGCCCTCTCTTATATTTAATAAAATTATTGATAACCATGGGGGGGGATAGTTTTGACGGTTACTAAATTACGACAGCAAGCAGGCAAAATTACGGTTTTATGAGAATGTCGACGCATCTGGCGGCGCGCGGTGATGGGACGCCTTGCCGGCGGATCGGCCTGAAGACCATTTTCAAAAAAGATCATGGTAGTCGCAATGAGAGCTCACGAAGACGGCGCGCCCCGCCCGGCATTCGCACATGCCCTTATCCCCGCACGAGACGCAAATGCCCGCCTTTTTTTTTTTTTTTATATCCCACCCTAGAAAAGGACTTCTAAATAACTTGAGAAGATCAAGGAACCAGGACTGATGGTATTCAGAACATAGTATCCACTGATGAATGAATGTGATGATTGCTGTTACCAAATGCATTAGGATCTGCCGAGAGCTGGGAAAACATTTTTGTCCCCTTTTATCCAACACAGCCATATGAGAGGATGATTGCCGCAGGGGAGGCACGACTCCCGGTGCGTCCCCGTAGTGAAATCATGGAACCAGATCAAATTTGCACCAATTGAAGTATCCAGTTTTCCCCCACCAAAGTCTCCTTTACGCCATTGTTTTACAAAATATTTGAACTTATTGAGCGCTTAAAAGTCATTTTTTGAAAGTGGGGAGATAAGATGATGTATGTATGTGTGTGTGTTATCGTTTCTTCGTCCGATTTTTTCCAATAACTTTTGACCGATTCGAATTGAATGAAAACCTAACCATATTGAATAAAACAGCTACTGATGGTTTTGGCGATATCACCGCAGCCCATTCTCCTGTAAAGTAATTTACCAGTACTTTTGGTTTTTCTAAAATATTCGAAAATGATTCTGAATGAATTTGATAAATTGATGATCCAATAGTAACTTGTATGACAACAAATGCGTAATATGTTTTGGCAATGATATTTCGTGAACCATCTACAATGATATTTAAACTAACTGATATGTTATAATGATCCAACAGGAGTTCATTTGAAAGTGGAAGGTATGTAGGTATAATGTTTTTTTCATCCATTGATTTTTCCGAATTGAACGATTTTAACGAATGAAAATAGAAAATGAAATGTTTATTTTTAAAACATGCGTTTAATGTAGCTTTTGGTAAAATTAAATGCCATTTAAAAGTTCTTCTGTAGTACTTTGCTTTGCCTGTGTTCGGTCTTCTAGAAAACAGAAATTCTAAACTGAATTTGAGAAGTTCTGCACTGATTAGTACTGAATATTTCAAACAACAGTTTTTAGTAAAGATTATATTTTTAAAGAGTACTTTACTCCAGAGTAAGATTGTACTTTTTTAAAATTCCTCATTTTACCAAAATTTAAAAAAACCTACCATTCAATGAATTGTATTCATTTGATCGGTAATATTGGTATTATGGCTGAATGTACAACTTCACGACTATTTATTACTTGAAGTCAACATGAACTGCAAGTAGACAAGTGATATCTGATGAAGAATAAAGGAACAAACGTATTAATATTTCAAATGAATTTGGATAAAGTTTAGCAACGATCCTGTTGCAGTTTATTTTTAGTTTGAAAAGATTATAATTTTAAATTTTAACCCCTCCTTCCCCACTTATTTTTAGGTCGATATGACCTAAATCTGATCAGCTCAGATCTTAATGGACCGAAACTACTTATGAAATTTGGCTTTGATATTCACACTAGTTTTTTGAGCTAGCTCGTCCACAAAAATTTGGTAACGCACAGACTTCTGCACAGACCTAGCAGACATTTTGACAAAACAATTATTATTTCGAGAAAAATAAGAAAAACGCTCTTTTCATGCATGATTACAATACTTGACCATACACCCTGTATGGTTAAGTAAAAAATTGATACCCTTATCCAGAAAAATTAAACTTATATACTTTCAAAGAGTAAACTGATAATAATAAAAATAATAATATTAAATGAATTTAACCTTTAAAGGACATCATAGATATTAGAGAAATATTTTTATCATTGCATATCAGAGAGGCTCGTCCCTTAGGAATCGGGCAAGCGCTAACTAAGCTTGCCAGGCCAGTAGCCAAACCTTGCTTCTCTGACATGCAACATATATAATTATTATAGCTATAGATTCCCTTTGAGTTGAAGGGAGTGAAAAATCTAGCTATAATACTTATATATGTTGCATGTCAGGGAGAGATTTGTCATTTGGCTACGGTACTGGAGTTCGTTGTGCATGGGTTCGATTCCTCTCTGATATGCAATGTAAAAATATTTCTCTAATATCTATGATGTCCTTTAAAGTTAAATTCATTTAATAATATTATATACTGGGTTGATTTTTGAAATAATTTCCATCACCCAAAAGATACTTAAATCTTTGTTTTCACTGAAAAATAATAATGTTTTCAAAATTTTCTATAAAAATCGTTTTGTTATTTTTTAACAAATGTAATCAACGCCTACATTACATCTTATGAAAATTATAATTTTGAAAAAATCTAGCGCACGCGCACTTTCTACTCTCTCTTTCGCTGGTTAAATAAATGCGCTGTTTTTTAATACATTTCTCATTATTTATTCCTTATTATCTCAGAAAGTTGTAACTATGAATCAAAATTGTCTTAAAATATGTATTGGTATATTGTTTAATGTTGGTTTAGTTTTTTATCAAAATAGTAAGAAGGGTTTCTTAATTATAATTAAATTGGTATGTAAATTTTCCGATATCCCGTATAGTGCAATGTTAAAGAGCCCGAAAAACTCATTTTTTGAAATAAAATATCTCCGGAACTGTATTGTTCATAAATTTCGTTTTGCCACCAATCGATGCAGAAATATTTAAATAATAATATATCTAAATTTTATTAAAATCCTAAGAAAACGCATTTGGCGGAACAACTACCTTAAGTAGAAAATGAAGAAATTTGTGGAATTTTTCATGATTTTAAATTAAAGTCTTTTCTAAACTCTGTCAAAAGTAAAAACAGGGGTGGCCACAAACCTTAACTTTGGGAGGCGCAAATTTATAAAACTGTTTCAAAGCGAGCCACATTGTTTGGAGTATAAATAATGGTTTATTAAAAAAAAGACACATTTCTTTTATTTCATAAAATATAAATGAAGTAACATATATTTTTTGATCTACTTACTTATAACATTACAAAAATAATTTTTGTATTATTATTATTTTTAATTTAATTATTATACAGGGTGTGGCATAAAGATCTACCACATTTTGAAGAGATATAAAAATGAAAAAATTTAACTAGAAAAAAACTAAATTTATTTTTGAAAAGAAAATAAATGAATTTTTTTTTTAATGTATTTTTAACATTATCAGACAAAAAAAAGGGGGGGGGTCAAAAAAATTCTAGCCCCATTTGATCAAACTCAACCAAATTTTGTATACATATTCTGTGGATCCCCAGAAGGCTAGAAATCCAAAAACTAACCAAATTTTGTATACATAGTTTGGTCGAAAGGGCTAGAATTTTCATTTTTGACCCTCCCCCATTTAGGGTGGTTAGTTTTTGCATTTCTAGCTCTCTGGGTATACAAAATTTTGGTTGATTTTGGTTGAAAGGGCTAGAATTTTCAATTTTGACCATCCCCCGTTTTGGGTGGTTAGTTTTTGCATTTCTGGCCTTCTGGGGGTCCACAGAATATGTATACAAAATTTGGTTGAGTTTGGTCGAAAGGGCTAGAATTTTCATTTTTGACCCCCCCCCCTATTTTGGGTATAAGTTTTTGCATTTCTAGCCTTCTGGGAGTCCACAGAATATGTATATAAAATTTGGTTGAGTTTGGTCGAAAGGGCTAGAATTTTCATTTTGGAACCCCCCCCCTTTTTTTTGTCTGATAATGTTTAAAATACATAAAAAAATTATTTTATGTTCTTTTCAAAAATATATTCAGTTTTTTCCTAGTTAAATTTTTTCATTTTTTTATACCTCTTCAAAATGTGGTAGATCTTTATGCCCCACCCTGTACTTTTTAAAATCAGTATTATTCAAGAGGGTTCAAGAGCCGCACGAGATTGACTGAAGAGCCGCATGCGGCTCGCGAGCCACGATGTGGCCACCTCTGGTGAAAATCAACTGTTGTGGTCACTACACGACTTTCACATTCTCACTTATTTAAAATCACTGCGACACTTCTAATTTACACCACCTTCCTTTATTTTTTATTTTGTATTATTTTTAATGATAGTGATGTGAGAAGGAGATACACCAGAAGGTGCATCCCCTAAAGGCCTGTATGGGATGGCCCCTCGATCGTGAAAAGAACAGAGTAGAAGGAAAGAATCCGAAATCACGAGCCAAATCTCAGAAAGTTAGATACAATCCAATTTACTAAGTTTTTTAAGGGCTTCGAACAGTGGTAAATTCTCCGCGCGATAAATTAGGTTAAATTTATCTCCCACTTAAAATTTCAATCGGATTAATATTTATACATGACTTATAACTCATGAGACTTTGATAAGTACACCGATTAAAAAAAAATCGTTGGTGCCGTTTTTGGGAGAATAAAAAAACGAAAAATCTTTCATTTAAAAGTCCATTTGCGGTGTTTTTAAAAAAATTGCTGTTCTCCTTCATAAAATGAAAACCACCGATCCAAGAAACTTGATTTCTATCTCATTCTCTAGAGATTTTTTTGACTTGAACGTTTACTTGGATCACTTTATTGATAAAACTCTTAGATTTATAGATATCTGGTATTTTCCATTACACTTTTGAGGATTAGGATTATATCCTGTCTGGAAAATGCTGGATATCAATAAATCAAAGACTTTTAACAAAAAAGGGGTTCAAGTAATCGTTCAAGTCAACAAAATTTCTAGAGAATGGGATAGGAATCATGTTTTTAGAATGAGTGGTTTTTATTTTATGAAGGAAAATCGGCGATTTTTTGCAAAAAATTGCAGTTTTTCTAAACTTCAACCTCATTGCGCCACGGGTTACCATTATCCAATTAATATGAAACATTATTTTAATTGTAGACAATTTAATCTAGTTTGCATGGTCTTTGTCGAAAACGTGATCCTTCATGGTCAAAATAGGGAAAAAATCAAAAAAGTGCGAGTTTTGGGGATATTCAAAAGTTTTTTTTTTGTTAAGGGTAATAGTGTGGGTTCTTGGTGAAATATTTTAAATAAAGTAAATAAAATTTTTGAAATTTTTTTTAGAAACTTTTTAAAATTTAAAAGTGTCCTTTGTGAACTCCTAAAGATGTGCTTATAGCCCGAAATCTATATAGAGTCGTGCTAAGCAAGCATTTGATCTTTTATTTATGTGAAACCTACCTAAAATTACCTATTTAAAATTTTATATTTAATTTTATATTTAAAATTTTTAAAAATTTCTAAAAAAAAATTTCAAAAATTTTCTTTAATTATATTTATTAAAAGTGATTCGAGGGGCTGTTTTTTGGATCCCCATAAAAAATCAAACTATTTTTGCATTTTTTTAATCGACGCAAATTTTTCTCTCTACAATTTACTATAGGATGGTGATTTACAAAATATGGACTGTTTTTGAGTTATATGCGAAAAACTGGAAAAAGTCCCAAAATTTCGAGGTTTTTCGGCCACCACAAAAGTTGTCCCCCACACTTTCGAGGTCGCAAACTTAAATTTGGCATACCCCATCATACCAAACGATCCTAGAAACAATCTTTTCCCGATGTAAGCTGAAACCCCCCATATACTGGGCTAATATGATTAATCACGAATTATGTTCTTTTTTAATTTCTTGAAGTACCTACCTATTTGTTTTAATAAAAAATATTCCATTAAATATTTTGGTTTGAAGATTGACCCCCCTCCTCCGATGAAAATTTTCTAGCTACGCCACTGATCATTACATGATATAGAAGTAATGATATAGAATATAAATCTGAAAGTAAAATCGTCTAAAAACGACTCCCTCACACCGGCCTCAAGTTTAAAGTAAAATAAATAAAAAATAAAAAACTACTAAGGGTAATTCGACTTAAGAAAATCTTTACAGGATACTTTACAGAACATTTGGTTCGGACCTACAAAAAATTTGATCTTTCCCAAAATAATCATTCGATTAAAAGTTTCAGTCGTTGGCTAGACTATAGTCACTTGGACAACCATATATTTACTATAATAAAAATGAATTTCTGTTTCTTTGTAAGCGCAGATCTCTCAAATGCCTGGACCGATTTGGCTAATTTTTTTTTAATGTTCGTAATAGTCCAATTCAGGTTAATATGTAAAAAAAATTGGAAAAGTTGCCCGAAAAATTGGAAAATTCAGGAAAAACTAAAAAAAAATAAGGTTAGCCAACATAGCTTGCCAAACAATAAAAGAACTAAACTAGCAAAAAAACAAATGTTGGCGGCCCTGTTTCTAACCACATTATCGTTGAAGAAGAATTTAATACTGCAACAAAGATTTAAAAAACTATCTATTTTTTTAAAGTACATTTAAAACCAAAAATTAAAAAAAAAATCGTCATGATAACTAAATTTTTGAAAAAGTTATGGTTATTTAAAAAAAGCTATTTTTTTCAAAAATTCCTAACTTCCTTTGGGTTGGGTGAAAAAATTTGAAAAAAATTCTGAAAACCGTCTTTAATAAGGTAGAAAAAATAAAAAAGTTTCAGCCAAGCTTTTGATTATATATATAGATGAAAAATATTTAATTTAAAATGAAAAATGTTAATTAAGTTTTGGGCACTTAGATGGCGATCATCTTGCTATTATGCTAGTGTGTCCAAAAATTTATACTTTTTTTTGGACAAAAGACCTCAAAAAAATTCCATCGTTAAAGTAAAATATGTTATTTAAAAATCTTTTTCTTAAAAACAACCTTTGGGAATCTCACCTCATCTTTTTTCTATTGTATTTAAGATCCTCAGCCATTTCAAAAGAACTAAGCCTTTTGGCTTTTGTATTCGAGCTCATTCATTCATTTCAATATTATTTATTTATTTCAAAGTTAATTATAAAGGATTACTGAAACTATACTAACTAAACTAACTGAAAGGAATTAATTAGCTTTTAGAATTTCTTTAAAAATATATTTTAAAGATTCAATTAGCTCCGTAGAATTCTTTAAAGAAAACAAAATCATTTGAAAACCCATTGTTATATTGTTTTGAAATCTAGGAAATTTCAGCCTATTGAAATTATTAAAAACCTATTTTGAGTCTAATTAAACCTAAATTTTCTATAATCTAATAATAAACTTTAAAAGTTTATTATTTTTAATTTTTTAATTGGATAATTCTCCCCAAATGACGATTTTTACCTTATTTATTGAATTTTTACAAGACAAAAACTTTATTTTAATTTAAGTTGAAAGGTTCTTTTTGCCGAATAATTGAGTAGCAGAAGGGGACAATAAAATATTGTCTTCTGCTGGAAAAATAAATTTTTTAAATTCATTCATAAAGAGATATACTTTGTCCTCTTCATCAATCTATCACAATTAATTCACAAGAGTTGTTTTATGAAAGTGTTCTTTACACGTGTATAAAACATCAATAAAACAGCCACGTAGGTCCAGGCGGCAAGCCCCTGGCTAGCAAAAGGCCCCCTGAAGGCGGGCATTGAAGCTAATATATAATGTAAATGAACATTAATTGTCCCAAAATCGGATTGGATGATCTTAGGGCCAGTTGTATGTCGGCTGGTGCATAAAGTCTTTAAAACGTTGACAAAGGGTAAAACCTTAGAATTCACCTTGTTCCGAGTTTTACCCTTTGTCAACTTTTACAACGACTTTAACCAACTGACATAGCCAACATACGATCGAGCCGTCGTAGTTATATTTTGGATTATATATGTTGTACGTGTTCAATAAATAGTTATAATTAATTATGTGTGTGATTTAATCAAAATTTCAACCTTCAATTAATCTGATCACACAAATACAAGCTTTAATAGCTTCATATCGATTGGATAATAAGTATCGAGAAATATAGGCTGAGAAATCGTATACATGAAATTAATTTTTTTATATCTCGAATGAAAAATGATTTAATTTACCGAAATGTCAATATATATATATATATTTTTTAAATTTATTTAATCGTATAAGAAAGAAATGAAAAGAATTCAATTATAGGAGAAATTGGAATGAACTCTGATGGTGAGACGTGAGAGATGCAGCAGCTGAGGCGCCTGCCTCTGTTGTTACTGTTGTTGGTTGTTGTTGTTGTTTAACTGCCGGTTTAGTTTTGTATCATTGCCTGGATGTTGTGATTAATGTCGAGGCGATCCCATTAATTAGCGTCGATAAATCAAACGCAACCAAAGAGAAGCCAAGCCGTAACGCTAGGTGGGCGTTTGGGGGCAAGGGGGCATTTTATTAGGAATCCAATCCAATCGAGTGAGAAATTTAACCTCTTCTAATTATGTTTAATTTTTTTGCTTTTTGCAACATGGAATTGATTACAGTGAATTTGTACCTCAAATGGCACACATGACCGGGGGGGGGGGGGGGGGGGATTTGCATTTTTAGAAATACAGTATTAGAGGGTAATCAGTTAATATAGAAAGTTCATATTACCAGTAGTACGTAGCAGAGTTTATTATTGTGTCTTAGGTTTAATCTAAGATATTATGAAGAGAAACAAAGAGGTTGTCCTCTGCTTGATGCAAATAAACATACACATCTAAATATATCAAATATATATAGTCAGATCCATTACTTTTCGACGAAAGTGTGCGGGGGTTGGTCACCAAAAAAAGTCGATATTTAAGTCATTTTCAAAAGTTTATATCCCAGCTTCTATATGACTTAGAGACTTGTTTGAGGCGGCATTCTTCTCTGTAAAGCCTCTGCTTTTAAGAAAATAAAAATAATTTTTAAGAAAAATAAACCGACTTCAAAAATCGAACCGAAATTAAAAAACCAATTATTTATTAAAAGGAATTGATTAATAACATCACTAAATAACCGACTTACTAAATGCAACAAATAAAATACACTAAAGGAATAAAATAATTATTATCTTATTTAGTTACAACTAAACGACGAATTATTAACTTGAAATTACTTTTTGAAGTCGGTACCAAACAAACTATACCTATAGGCTAAGCACAGCCCTCCAAACGTACTAAATAAGATCCGTCGAGTGCGATTCATAAAAGATATAGTTATGTTTGGCACCGACATCAAAAAGTAATTTCATGTTAATATTTCGTCGTTTAGTTGTAACTAAATAAGATAATAATTATTTTATACCTTTTAGTGTATTTTATTTGTTGCATTTATTTTTTTGAAGTCGGTTTTTTATTTTTCTCTTTTTTAGTGATGTTATTAATAGTGATCAATTTCCTTTTAATAAATAATTGATTTTTTTAATTTTATATCCCATAATAAGATTATTACAATTATTATTATACCTATATTAAAAATTGGGCTGGGGGTCAGATAGGCTAGGCGGTAGCGTGACAGCAAGCTAACCGGGGGACCTGGGTTCGAATCCGACTCGAGGCATCCAGCTAAAATCTGACCCCGGGGGTAGAGACAAATTTTAAAAAATATATAACTAGTATCGTAATTAGGCTTATGGCTAGAAAGGCCGAAAAACCAAAAAAAAAAAAATTGGGCAATTTTACTGATTAAAAATCGAGTTTTAAATCCTACAAATATTAATTTGACAATTTAATTGATGAACTCAAAAATTGTTATTTAATTAAAAATAATTATAGCATATTTATTTATATACCTATATTCACATAATATGTGGGCCACTAAATGCTAGAAATGCAAAAACTGGGTGCGTGGGCGGGGGTGGGGGGTGGGATGTGTGGTGTGTAGGTGTGGGGGAAGGTGCAGGAGGTGGGGTGAAGTGGTGGGGGCGGGGAGGGGTTTCGGGGATTAATATATAGCTATTAACTGAAGCAAAAATTTGCCGAGCATCGCTCGGTCGCCAGGTACTTATTATTAAGTAGGTATGTATATTGGCTAACAAGGTAGAAAGAATGTTTTCGTAAAAGATGAATACCTAATCTCTTGGATCTTCCGATTCTCTGTTCTATTGTCTCGATCAGTGGCTGTGAATCTTGATAAGCAAGATCAAAGGAATATATATTCGGGTTGTGTTAGTGTCCGTGGATGAGGATGGAGAGCCGAGGGCGTATCTCGAGGCAGTCTGCAGATAAGAGACGACGTATCTCCGGTAGTAGGCGCGAGGAGGAGGCGGCCAGATTCCGGGTTTCCATTGCAACTGATTTATAGACTAGCTAACCTATAATCTAACCAACTTAAGAGATATATGTATATACAGGGTGGCCGCCCAGTTTTACTACTACTGATGATTTATCATACCAAGCCATCATTTAAATATTTCAATCGGAAATGACTTAATTTTTATAGAACTATGAAGAGAGAAACATTTATTCTTCCACTATCAAAATTTAAAATTTATAGTGAAAGCAAAGATTTGGGTATCTTTTTAGGTGTCTTTTTTGAAAAATGATGGAAATTATTTCAAAAATCAACCCAGACCTATACTAATAGCCAATTGAATTCTTGCCTTTAAGCGACCAATCATAGATTTTAGAGAAACTATTTTTACATTGCATATCAGAGAGGTTCGTCCACTTAGGAATCGAACCCAAGCGCTAACTAAGCCCTTAGACTTGAAGGGTTTGGCTAACGGCCCGGCAAGCGTTGAGTGAAGCGCTTTGGGTGCGATTCCTAAGTGGACTATGAACCCCTCTGATATGCAATGTAAAAATATTTTCTCTAAAATCTATGATTGGCCCTTAAAGATAAATTCATTTTAAAATTTATATTTTAAAATAATAATATGTAAAGGGAGTGCGACAAATCTCGATTGGGGACTGTCTCATGAAATTATTGTTGGTGACCAAAGCCGAAGCCAAAGCGACCAATGTGTGGGGGTTAAAAGATCTCTACCCAAAATGTTGAGGTGTAAAGTTTCATAGGATACAAAAAAAGCTTAATAATTAAAAAATTATGCTCTGATAAAAAAAATCTGGACTTCTTAGATGTGGTCCTGTCTCCTATTCCTAGGAGTTTATCCATACTCCTCTAACTCCTCAGTATTTAATCACCACCCTCCCTCTAAAAATAATTTATGGTAATGGCTCTGTTGCAAATACATTTTTCGATTTATCCAAATTCCAAATGTATTTATTTTGAAAGTGATATTTCAAATACATTGTTGTGAGTATCTTGTAATTCAAATAAATTTGAATGTTTGTGGACAATTTAAAATACATTTTTTTTTTTAATATTCATTCTAGCCAGTGGCGTAACAATAGGGTGGCAGGAAGGGTAAAATGCCAGACAGGGGCCCGAGAGGGTCGCAAGTACAGGAGGATCCTAACATTTATTATTACAAAATTTAGTAAAATTTATTAGTTTTGTATTCAATTAATTTAAGTTACATACTAAAGTACAGAGACAAATTAAACAAAATGAGAGAAATTAAGCTGAAGAAGAAGGTCAAAAACTAGAACTTTATTATGTTAATTGTTTTCCATTGCAAAATTTAAAAGACATCGATCGGCGCGACCTCTAAAAGACTTCAGACTAAATTCATGGATCTTTCAGGGTTTGCAAGTCTATCTGGAAGAACTTGGAAAAGTATCGACATTAATAATTTGGAGATTTAAAAATGAAAGCAAATAGTGAAGGAGACAATAAAAGAGTGTGTCTTCTGCTGGAATTATAAATTTTATTTATTTATAAAAAGACTATAGTTTCGAGGACTTTGCCCTCTTCATCAGTCTATTACAATGAATTCACAGGAATTAATTTATGATAATTAACCAAACAGCCGCTAAAAACGGTTACGAGAAAACCTTATTGACAAGCTATTAAAATAGAGAAAATTGAAAAGTCAACTCTGAATCTGATTTATTCCCAAATGTCCGAGCCAGAATCAAAACCAAAATTAATAATCCCATACTAAAAATTTCGGAAACTTTAAAATTAAAGTTCAAAACTTTAGGATATCAAACTATTTTCAAGAACCTCCTCTAGAACATTGATCTGATATTAGCAATAATAAGAAAGACAAAATTCAAAAAATGGACAAAAAAGGTGTCTATTCCATAACATGTGGAGAATGTGATCTCGACCTATATAGGAAAAACAGAGCGAAAATTTAAACACACGCATTTCGGAACACAAGAGAGTTTTTAAAGGGGGTTCAGGGCATAGTGCATTTGCAGAACATCCAATCTCCGAGAAACATTGCTTTCCAGATGAATCAAATATCAAATTAATTAGATCAGAATTAGATCCCTTAAAAATTAGTATTTTCGAATCGTTAGAAATTTCAAAATCATACAATAATTCACCAAAAAAAATTCTTAAATCGGAAAATAGAAATTCCCGAAAGCTTTATTTTAAAAATAGCCGCTAAAATATAAACTTCACGAACGCCACCTACAGCCAAAATAATAAAACAAGTATAAATTTCAATTCTTAACTTGCCCACCCTGTATAATTTCTTAACCTAACCACATGAAAGATGTTAACCTTTCATTCATAAATTAATTCCTGTGAATCCATTGTAATAGACTGATGAAGAGGGCAAAGCCCTCGAAACTATAGTCTCGTTATAAATAAATAAAATTTATAATTCCAGCAGAAGACACACTCTTTATTGTCTCCTTCAATATATAAAAATTCTGCTACTTTCGGCAAAAAACTTTCAATGAAAGCAAATAGTGTAGCAGAAAAATGGTCTATCAATTCTGAAACGTCATTTTGATGAAAATTGCCAGGATGAAAACGACTCCAAGCATCCTGAAATCTTGTTGAAAAGTGAACGTATTCTATCGCGTATTGGACATCATCATCATTAACCGAGATCGCGCTTCTGCAATGAATGAAATTGTTTCCAATTTCAGTGACTTGAAAAACTCCGTCACTTTGCAAAATTTAAATGACGCCGATTTATTGGAAAAGGCTTTAGAATTTGTTAATTTATATAAAAATACATATCTGTTCTCGTTTGTCAAGGCAATTCTCAGTTTTCGACCCACTTTTAGACATGAAATAGAAAAAGTCATCTTCTAGTAAGAGAACTTGCTGATTTATTAATCATAAAGAATCATTTTGAGTGTCTTGAAGCTTTCCTGGAAGTGTCCACTGCAATTCTGTTGTTTGTAAACCATTCGCATATATACTTTGTTTGGCACCGACTTCAAAAAGTGATTTCATGTTAATATTTCATCGTTTAGTTGTAATCTAAATTAGATAATTATTTTATACTCTTTTAGTGCATTTTATTTTATTTTTGAGTTCTTATTATTTTAATTGTTGCATTTAATTTTTTTGAAGTCGGTTTTATTTTTTTTTTATAAAAATTATTTTTATTTTTCTTTTTTAGTGATGTTATTAATAGTAACTTAATATAATACCTTGGATGCATCTCGTAAGAGAAAGCGTCGGGCGAATGAATCAGAAAATGATAATAATAAAATAAAATTCATAAATACAGAAATTCTCTAAAAACGTTTGTGGGTTTTAAATGAACGTTTTAAGATTGATTTTTTTATAAAAGATTTTATTTATTATAATTTCGATTATTTGCTCATAAGAATTGGATATTTACGTTAATTCGTCATTGATTCATATCATCAAAACTTGACTCAAATTATTACGGCACCTCCCGTTAGGTACCCTCTTTCCAATATAAAAAGAATCATCGAAATCGGTTCATAAACAAAGAAGTTATGCCTAAACAAACATAGCAAAAAAGGTCCAATACCAATGAAAAAAACGCGACCAATCGGAAACTAGACTGAACCCAATGCAAAAAAAAAATCAAAATAGGTTCACAATTGGCGAAATTTGAACTTTGATCTTGTCATTAATCCTTTTGATGAACAGAAAACCCCAAAAAAAAGGAATTTTAATGATCATAAAATTTTGACCTAAAAAAATAAAATTGTTATTTACATCCAACTATACGCTCTTTAAATTAAAAGTTACTAGAAAATCAACGAAAACTGCACACAATAATTATAATAGCGTTTGTACGTATTTCTTAAGCTACATACCAATACCTCGCTTTGCGTCGTTTCGTTTTGCATTTTTTTTCGAAGTTTCGTCGCTGCTTAATTAGTACTAATTTTCACTAAAGTGCCATCGTTAGATTTTCGAGGTTGCGCGCGTTGTTTTGGGTTCGAGTCTTTAATATTTTTTTTGAAATTTTCTTTTTTTTTTCTAAAAGATGGCACCACTTTTGTTTCTAATTGCGCCATGGCATCAAAACTCGCGGATTCCCTTTCTAACTGAAAATCAACGCAATTTAATACTTATTTTCACTTTGTTTTTGCTAATTTTTAGAGTTCACTTTGCATCATGTAGTGTGTTGTGATTTCTGTAACGTTTCACCTAGTGTGAAGAAGCTTTTTTAAAAAGAGAACAGTTGTAATTTTTATAAATTTTTACGGGTTGTTTCTGGTTACAAAAAAGGTAAATATTTTTCCAATTCATTTATTGGCAGAGTTAAATTATTTTTAAATTTATTTTACGTTGAAAAAAAGCTGTTCAGCAAACATTGGACCAATTTTTTGTGAAAGAAAGCCGACTTATGACAACAGCCATTATGGACTCATCAGACAGTGATTAATTTTAATTTTGTTTTTCATAAATTAATTGAATAGTTTATTTTGATTTAATTGAATACCTTTTTTTTGTTTTTTTGTATGTATGTAATAAAATTTTATATTATTTTTGTTTTTTAAATGCTTCGCTTTTGTTCAATTTTCTTTTATGAAGAAGGCCATTTTCGTAACCCCGGAACCTATCTTCGATCTTTACATGGTTTGCTAATAGAAAAATTCCGTAATTCACTTTGCAAGTCAGCTGCTTCAATTTGCGTCGTGTTTTTTTTGGAACGTAACCCCGACGCAAAGTGAGATATTAGTGAAGAAGTGTTTTATTAAAAAGAAATGTTGGCTTAGCTTCTTTACAATGAGGAGCGGGCCCTATTCGCATAAATTTTCCACGGGCCTAAAACGCTTACAGTTAGTGTTCCTAGGTGAACTTTTTATGTAACAAAAAATAAATACTTGTTTGCAGGCGCCAACTGTAGCGTACCGAGTAAGCATTTAAAAAGTTTTTACTTATTTCTGCAATTATAAATTAAAAACAAAGTCTAGATAAGTTGAAATAATAATACCTATTCTCCCTCGCAAACAGGTTTCTTATCATTTCAATTGAGTAATTTGGTCTATGAATTGGAATGAAACCCGTACCCCAGATGTGTGAATCGTCAAATAATAAAAATAATTATATAGAAACAAAAACTGGAATTCTCTAATTGCATTTGGAATTATCGTATTTAATAAATTAGCTATTATGTAGCTGGACACTATCGCTGTTTTTTTTTTTACAATATTTACTTACTCTACATAGACATTTTTCTTGTCAGACTAGAAATCCACTCCGTATCTAATTATTATTACACGAGGTACCTATAGCACATTTTATCAAAAGCAGAAAGACATTTCCGCCCTTTTATTTGACCCTCACTACTCCGTGATAGAAAACTTGTCTGTCATGATGTCTGCGTTGCTAGTCTGTTGACATGGCTATTTGATTTCAAGAATCAATTTAAATATGTATATATATAAGCCTCAAACATAAAATTTGCGCTGGTTGGCTCATATATACATACAAATTATGAAATTAAATTCGAAACCAGTTAATACGGAAATACAGGTTTAATTATGTGAGATAATGATGAAAACTAGATATAAATAAATAATTGTGCGCTTTGAGTGTCTTTCGATTATCACAATTTGTATGCTAATCAATGTTATTGGTAAATAAAGAGAATTCAATGAGTGTTGTTCTTTGATTGATGCAAATAAACATGGTATTTATTAGGGTGGACTCATTTTGGGTATTTTCGAATTTTTATGCTTCCTGAGGTTCATACCCGTATAGCTACAGAGTGTTCAAAATTGCCACAATTTTTCACAATGGTCAAATCAGTCATTTTATTAACGCACTCGGACCCCTATAGTCGGCATCTGCAACTACCCTCCCCACCAACATTTTTTTCTCTCGAGACCCCGGCGACCGCGCCAAACCATTCTTATACTATCAACCACCAAAGGGTAAACATCACTTAGAATTACTCTGTGTGCTATTCGCTAGGCTTGCATGAGCCTGAAGGTTACCTCAATGTATATGTTTTTCCGTCCGCTCGATTGACGAATCACAAAACATATACAAACCCATGCCCAGAAACCACCCAAGGTTTTCTTCAATAGCGCTAAACCGCGCTTAGCAAAATATGTTTTTTGGCACCCGCTCGCTTGGTGGCCAACAAAACGTATATGCTCCTTTGCCCACTCAGGCGGCAAGAAACACATCCAAACTTTTCCGGGCAAATGGCCCCAGAATTGGAGCGTCAAGCACAGACGCCTAACACACGCACAATCAGTGCATATTTTTTCGCGAGGGAACAATAGGAACGGAGAGCCAGCCTCCAATAACCTATACTTTTCCCAAATACAATACCTCTTCTTAATCAATCCACCTAACTCCACTTTTATCAAACCTTCCCTTTATTAATTTCTGAATAAATTTTATATAAACGTTAAATTGTTTTATCTTTTATTTCAAACGCTTTTGCAGAGAACTACTTTGACTCCCCTCCATTTTTTCTTTACAGGATATCATATATGCATAACATTAATTAATTAGATAATCAAACCAGCAGCCCTTATCGAAACATTTTTATTTCATTATGAAGTAACTAACAGCTTCCTTGAGGTCTTACAAACCTCATAACAAAAAGGAGCGATATTTTTAACACAGAGACCCAAAATAAAACTCCAAATGCAACTTTTTTGATTGGTTGAATTATAGTCTTTATATAGTTGTAATTAGGTTGAATTACGGTTTCAAAACGGTAGTTATGTCTCGTTTTTTTCCGTTTTGCAACTGTGTTGTACAAATCAAAGGAAATATAAAATTATAAATAAACAGTTGCAAATCGGTGACAAAAATGTTGGCGACAACTTTTTTGTAACGGTTGCTTTATAATCTTTGCGCCCATGGACTAAATTAAAGTCACAAATTGTGGTATCTCAATTAGGCTGAATTTTAGCACGTGACGGTTTTGCCAAAAATTACATGGGGTCTCGTCGAGAGGCCAAAAAGTGCCATTTTTTCATTTAGTGCGTGCGGATGTATGTATGTATGTATGGATGGATGTATGTTATCGTTTTTTTGGCCCACGATTTTTTCCACACCGTTGCACCGATTGAAATGAAATTGAAAACCTAGCATTCTTTGAACAAAATGAAGCGCTGATTAGATTTTGGTACATATCGACCCACAAACATTAGTACTTTATTTCAGTACTTTTTTAGTTTTTCTAAATATCTTGAAAATGACTTAACCAATTTTGATGAAATTTAATATCCTAATTAAGTACCTTGGGGACCACAAAAAAGGATAAATAAAGTTTTTAGTAAAATTATATTTTAAAGTACTTTACTCTAGAGTAAGAGAGTACTTTTTTAATTTTTTTAATTCTTTAAAATTTATTCATTTGAACCTTTTAATATAGCTCATTTAGCCTTGCTTAAATAAGAATGGATAGGCTTCTCTCTGTGAAATGCTAAAAATTTGGGAGGAAATTTTATAAGTAACCATAGCAACTGCGTTGTTTTCTTATCCCTTACCTTTGCAGAAGACATAGAGGAACCGACTTTAAACCAAAAATAGCGATTGATTCTCATCAAATACTTGAGGAATAACCATTCTATATTGGATTTTTGACGTTTCGGTTTTTATTGGTGACCATTGCTGAGGACATAGATGAATCGACTTTAAACCAAAAATAGCGATTGATTCTCATCAAATACTTGAGGAATAACCATTCTATATTGGATTTTTGACGTTTCGGTATTTATTGGTGACCATTGCTGAAGACATAGAGAAATCGACTTTAAACCAAAAATAGCGATTGATTCTCATCAAATACTTGAGGAATAACCATTCTATATTGGATTTTTGACGTTTCGGTTTTTATTGGTGACCATTGCTGAGGACATAGATGAATCGACTTTAAACCAAAAATAGCGATTGATTCTCATCAAATACTTGAGGAATAACCATTCTATATTGGATTTTTGACGTTTCGGTATTTATTGGTGACCATTGCTGAAGACATAGAGAAATCGACTTTAAACCAAAAATAGCGATTGATTCTCATCAAATACTTGAGGAATAACCATTCTATATTGGATTTTTGACGTTTCGGTTTTTATTGGTAACCATTGCTGAAGACATAGAGGAATCGACTTTAATCCAAAAATAGCGATTGATTCTCATATAGTACTTGAGGAATAACCATTCTATATTGGATTTTTGACGTTTCGGTTTTTATTGGTCACCATTTCTGAAGACATAGAGGAATCGACTTTAAACCAAAAATAGCGATTGAGTCTCATCAAATACTTGAGAAATAACCATTCTATATTGGATTTTTGACGTTTCGGTTTTAATTGGTAACCATTGCTGAAGACATAGAGGTATCGACTTTAAACCAAAAATAGCGATTGATTCTCATCTAGTACTTGAGGAATAACCATTTTATATTGGATTTTTGAGGTTTCGGTTTTTATTGATAACCATTGCTGAAGACATGGAGGAATCGACTTAAAATCAAAAATAGCCATCGATTCTCATCTAATACTTGAGGAATAACAATTCTACATTAGGTTTTTGACGTTTCGATTATTATTGGTAACCAGTGCTGAAGACATGGAGGAATCGACTTAAAATCAAAAATAACGATCGATTCATATCTAATACTAGAGGAATAACCTTATTGCATTCCATTTTTGATGTTTTGACTATTAATGGCAACCTCTACTGAAAACGTGGAAGAATAGACTTAAAATCAAAAAGACTAAAATCTTTTTGGTAAACAACTCATGCTTGAGTTGTTTGCCATAAAAAAGAACACGATTTTAAGTCTATTCTTCCG
>JALMQS010000428.1:0-117970 GCA_024734495.1 Forficula auricularia
CAAACAAATAAAAAATAAATCCACATATTAGTTTACAAAAAAAAATTTTATCCAAGACACTTCAGTGAAAAAACAGGCGAAGTTGAAAAAGTAGTAAAATCTACTCCGCCGACAAGTTACATTCACCAATTAATTAAGTTGAGATAATAGTACTTTCAATTAAAATACATTCTTTCCATTTTGAATACCAATCTAGATTTATGGATTCTATATTTTTGATTTAAATTGATTTTTCCTGAAAGTTGTCTGTAACAGCATTAAATGCCATTAGAGTAAATTAATTAAATTGGTGACCAGCCAAGTTTCATTAAAATAATTTAAACTAAACATTTAGGTGTTCATCACACAACTTTCACATTTTCACTTATTTAAGTCATCGCGACACTCCTAATTTACACCCTCTTCCTTTATTTCAATCGGATTAAAATTTATATACAACTAATAACTCATGACTCATGACACTTAAGTAAGTATAAATATAAGTATATATAAGTACACCACATTTGAGAAAAATCAAAAAAAAAAAAAAGAAAAATCTTTGATGTAAATGTCCACTTCCGGTATTCCGATTTCAACCAAAATCTAGCCTCTTTCTAGCCTTCGAATTTCGTATCTCTGAGACTTACGGTTGCGAAACCCAGGCGGATTACATACATACGTACGTACGCACTGACCAATGGATTTGTGGCCACTTTTTGGCCTTCGGGGACCACAATTTCCAGTTTTAAGTCCTAAATCCCCTTTCCAATTATTAAAGGCATCGATTCCTTCCACCTTGAAGTTACAAAATTAAATTAACGTTTTTCATCTCTGAGATACAAGCTCTGAAAAAGTCAGGACCTAGACAGGGCATCGCAATACTTCACATTAGTATATTCTATAGAATATAATTGTGAAAGTAAAAATGCATATTTAAATGTTATATGACACATTTTCCCACCACAAAATAAGATATTTTTCCCATTTGAAAATATTTTCTGGAAAATGTGTTATATGCTTCTAATACTGGATTAAATAAAAAAAAAACACAAATTCATACCACTAGGTCGAGACAATTTTCCAATTGCCCCCCCCTCCCCCATTAACGATCGAATTATCCCACTATGCTAAAGTAAACTCGAAACATGTATTAAATGAAAGACAAGTCAAGTTTTGTATTTTTACTTTATCCAATGCAAAGCATGGGTAAAGTATTGTAATCGCTCTCGGGGCAAGCGTGGCTTCAAAGGGTCCTCAGGTAAAGACTACGGAACCCATGGACTCAATTAAAGTCACAAATTGTAGTATTCAATTAGGTTGAATTTTAGCACGTGACGGTTTTGCCAAAAATTACATGGGGTCTCGTCGAGAGTCCAAAAAGTGCGATTTTTTCATTTAGTGCGTGCGGATGTATGTATGTATGTATGTATGGATGGATGTATGTTATCGTTTTTTTGGCCCACGATTTTTTCCACACCGTTGCACCGATTGAAATGAAATTGAAAACCTACCATTAGTTTAACAAAATGAAGCGCTGATTAGTTTTTGGTACATATCGGCCCAAAAACATTAGTACTTTATTTCAGTACTTTTTTAGTTTTTTCTAAATATCTTGAAAATGACTTAACCAATTTTGATGAAATTTAATATCCTAATTAAGTACCTTGGGGACCACAAAAAAGGTTAAATAAAGTTTTTAGTAAAATCATATTTTAAAGTACTTTACTCTAGAGTAAGAGAGTACTTTTTTAAATTTTTTAAAATTTATTCATTTGAAAGTTTTAATATAGCTCATTTAGCCTTGCTTAAGTAAGAATGGATAGGCTTCTCTCTGTGAAATGCTAAAAATTTGGGAGGAATTTTTATAAGTAACCATAGCAACTGCATTGTTTTCTTATCCGTTACCTTTGCTGAAGACATAGAGAAATCGATTTTAAACCAAAAATAGCGATTGATTCTCATCTAGTACTTGAGGAATAATCATTCTATATTGGATTTTTGACGTTTCGGTTTTTATTAGTAACCATTGTTGAAGACATAGAGAAATCGATTTTAAACCAAAAATAGCGATTGATTCTCATCTAGTACTTGAAGAATAATCATTCTATATTGGATTTTTGACGTTTCGGTTTTTATTAATAACCATTGCTGAAGACATAGAGAAATCGATTTTAAACCAAAAATAGCGATTGATTCTCATCTAGTACTTGAGGAATAATCATTCTATATTGGATTTTTGACGTTTCGGTTTTTATTAATAACCATTGCTGAAGACATAGAGAAATCGACTTTAAACCAAAAATAGCGATTGATTCTCATCTAGTACTTGAGGAATAATTGATTAATTATTAAATGATTATTCTATATTGGATTTTTGACGTTTCGGTTTTTATTAGTAACCATTGCTGAAGACATGGAGGAATCGACTTAAAATCAAAAATAGCGATTGATTCTCATCTAATACTTGAGGAATAACAATTCTACATTAGGTATCAAGCTTGAGTTGTTTGCCATAAAAGAATTTAGTCTTTTTGATTTTAAGTCGATTCTTCCACATTTTCAGTAGAGGTTTCCATTAATAGTCAAAACATCAAAAATGGAATGCAATAAGGTTATTCCTCTAGTATTAGATAAGAATCGATCGTTATTTTTGATTTTAAGTCGATTCCTCCCTCCATGTCTTCAGCAATGGTTACCAATAATAATCGAAACGTCAAAAACCTAATGTAGAATTGTTATTCCTCAAGTATTAGATGAGAATCGATGGCTATTTTTGATTTTAAGTTTATTCCTCCATGTCTTCAGCAATGGTTACAATAATAACCGAAATGTCAAAATTACAATGTAGAATGGTTATTCCTCGACTATTAAATGAGAATTATTTTTGAATTAATGTCAATATGAACTACAAATTGCAAGTGATATCTGATTAATAATAAAGGAACAAACATATTAATATTTCAAATGAATTTGGATAAAGTTTAGCAACGATCCGTTGCAGTTTATTTAATTAGTACCTGGAGCCACCGAGCAATACACGGTAACTGAATTAAAAAAATAGAAATATATAGTACACGCTCCCAAACCACGTACTTCGCCCCTACCACTGCACCCCACCCCCGGATTCCCTACAACTGCACCCCCACCTCCTTCACCTCCCACATTCACTCCACCCCGTACCCACTTTTTGCATTTCTAGCGGTCCACATATTATGTGTAAATTTTTTTACTCGTACACCAATTTGTCCACGTTCGTTCATATTTATAAACATTATAAAAAAATAATAGGAAAATAATAATAAAAAATAATCGTATAGGATCTGAAATAAAAACATAAAATTAATAATGATTTGTTTCCATGTTATATAAAAAAAGCCACTTCTATCACTTTATTTGTAAACACACCTGTTTTGTTATGAATCCACCTGTAATGTTATGATTTAGACACCTGTTAATTTAAAAAATCATAATTTTAATATAATATAATAGTATTTGGTATAAAGTATTCGTGGGTTTTAAAATTAAAAAACAATTATTATAATAAGAATAGTCCAGATTAATTTGCAGCAACGCTGACCTAATGCTGCCGACAGGGGCGCTGATGCCGTCGGTATATTTGTGTTTTGAGTCAGAGATAAGTCGAGGCAAATTTGAAATATAATTGTAATTTTAACTCGAATTCTGAAATGAAAGTCTCCAATTGATTTTATTTTTATTTTTTTTAATATTTTGTTTATTGGGCCTCCGAGGAGCGGGCCGCCTCTTACAAAGATAAAGTTCATTACACAAAACTTCACACCTTCAGCTTAAGAACAAATAAATTCAGATTCAGAGCGGGTGGATGAGAGAGCCAGGATTAATCCTGACTCACATTTCACATTTCTTTTTTTTTTTTTGTATTTAGAATTAATAATCATACGCCACCTGCTCTATATGTTCTTCTACTGAAGGTGTAAAAATTAAGGAGAGATCCCCTCATCGCCCTATATGTCAAATTGTTTATTAAGAAACATTAAATATATTGATAATTATTCCTCCCCCCCTTCACCATTCAAAAATTAAATATTCAATTCGCTTTTCTTTGCGCACAGAAGAAAAAAATTAATCACATCTTATTTGATTTATATTTTATATATTATTTGTTTATTTTTTAATAATTTGCCACTTTTTTATTTTTTTATTTTATTTTTTTTGGCTTTTCGGCCTTTCTAACCATAAGCCAATTTACGATACTATATATTTTTTAAATTTTGTCTCTACCCCGGGGTCAGATTTTAGCCGAATGCCTCGAGTCGGATTCGAACCCGGGCCCACTTGGTTAGCAGGATGATAAGCTACCGACTAGCCTATCTGACCCCCCCGCCACTTTTTTATAATTTTTTAAAAATCTAAATTTTGTTATTCTTATTTGTTGATTTTTACAAAATTGAACGAGTTAAGACACGCATGCCCATATGAGTTTCTCATGGAAATACTAGATGGAGCAGCCTGTCATACAAACAACACCTGATCTCTTTTAAATATTTGGAGCCTTAAATATCGATTATCGATCCCAAATTTAAAAAAAAAATGATATAATATAATTCTCCTCCTCACCCGATCCCACTTATTTAAATAAATATATTTCCACACAAAAAATATCACAATGCTGTAGATATAGATTATAGAAAAAAAATACTTCCAGATTCATATCTAGAGCCTCATTTCTGTAGCTGTGTCAGGACGAAAATGAGGCCAAACTTTTAAGAGATTATGTATTTTCGGGAGTTTACAGGTATACATTTGGAGTGTGGTTTTTTTAAGAGGAATAAAATTTTTGGACTGAGACGCCGCCCCCCAGGGCACTAGCCCGGAGGGCCGAGCTTCGAGGGCGTGCCGAAGGCAAGCACGAAAAGCTCGTTAATAAATAAAAGATAATTGAAAAAAATATAAACAAACTTTTTTATTGAGATTTTCATCTATAAATAATTACTTTAATTAAGAAAAGATCAATTAATATGAAATTTGTCGAGGTCCAGACCTAGTCAGATCGTTTTCCCATCCTCAAAACTTGTTAATAGAGTTGGTTTCATCAAAATCGGTAGAACCGTTTTCAAAATAGAACTAACATACAAGCAAACATATAAATATAGTACCTGGAGCCACCGAGCGATGCACGGTAACCCCTGACCCCCTCCTCCCGAAACCACACACCCCGCCCCCACGAATGCACCGCCACTGCGCCCCACCCCACACCAACCGCGCCTCCAACCCCCGGACCCCCCACAACTGCACCCCACCTCCTGCACCTCCAACATCCACCACACCCCGCACCCAGTTTTTGCATTTCTAGCTTTCTAGTGGTCCACATATATTATGTGTATATTTGTTTACTCGTACACCAATTTGCCCACATTCGTTCATATTGATAAACATTATAAAAAAATAAATAGGAAAAAATAATAAAAAAAATAATCGTATAGGATCTGAAATAAAAACATAAAATTAAATAAGATTTGTTTCCAAGTTATATAAAAAAAGCCACTTGAACCACTTTATTTGTAAACACACCTGTTTTGTTATGATTTAGACACCTGTTAATTAAAAACAAACAAAAAATTCCTAATTTTAATATAATATATTAATATTTGCTATAACTCTATTAGTGGGTTTTAAAATTAAAAAAACCAATTAATAAATAAAAGAAAAAATGTACACAAACTTTTTATCAAGATTTTCATCTATAAATAATTACTTTAATTAAGAAAAGATCAATTAAGATGAAATTTGTCGAGGTCCAGACCTAGTCAGATCGTTTTCCCATCCTCAAAACTTGTTAATAGAGTTGGTTTCATCAAAATCGGTAGAACCGTTTTCAAAATAGAACTAAGATACAAACTAATATATAAACAATTTTTGCTCGTTTAATAAGAGTAGATAGATATGGATTGGATGAAATAATGAAAAATTATACCGAGTTATTTTGATTTCTGAAGATAAATTGCATGGAATACTGAAAAGTAAATTTTTAAACAACTAAGTTCTCCATTTAAAACGTGCTTTTGAGAGAATATTTTCAAGTGAATTTTTTTTTTTTTTTTTTAATTCCCAAGATGAACTGAATTCTAATGATCAATCATAATTCCATTTGACTTTGAGTTCATTTTTCGAGATGAGAAGACATCCCTTTCTACTTCGCTATCCAATCATTATTCTTTATCTCTATCTCACTCACATTATCTGACATTATTTACAACTACCAAGCAAAGGAGGAAAAGAAAAAAGAAAAAACTCGTTCTCCAGTTAAAGAATCACTCTGCCCTTTTGCCTTCGGTTAAGTGGATTTGGTCATTTGCCATTTTTTTTTTCATCACAAATCTATTACATATAGTTTTTTTACTAGATCTCACTTTGATCGTCAAGTGTTCTTTAGACTTTAATATTTTTACACTAGATCGATAGATAAGGACGTTTACAAAGGGGAAATCAAAATTTATAATATACAGGGTGTCCCGTATCAGAACGTTAAGCCGTGAACAGGGGAGATACCAGATTATGACGGTCCAGAACCTAATTTTTTTTAATAAAAGGCTCCTAATTTTTGAGTTATAGGCATTTTTTTGAAAAATATTTTTTAGAAAAAAAAGAAATTGTTACATGAAATCCCTTTTTGAAGTCGGTGCCACACATATACATTTTATGAATCGAACTCGATGGATCTTACTTATAATACGTTTGGCGGGTAATGAAGACAACATCGCGTAAGCTCGCTTATATAGTTTGTTTGGCACCGACTTCAAAAAGTGATTTCATGTAACAATTTCATCGTTTAGTTGTTACTAAATAAGATAATTATTTTATACCTGTTAGTGCATTTTATTTGTATTTTTAAGTTCTTGTTATTTTATTTGTTGCATTAAATTTTTTTGAAGTCGGTTTTTTTTCTAAAAATTATTTTTATTTTCCTCTTTTTAGTAATGTTAAGAATAGCGAATTATGATAATACCTTGCATGCATCTCGTAAAAGAAAGATTCAGGCGAAGGAATCAGAAAATGATAATAAAATTCAATTTATAAATCGAGAAATTATCTCGAAATGTTAGCGGGTTTTAAATGTACGTTTTAAGATTTTTTTTTATTATAAAAGATTTTATTTATTATAATTTCGATTATTTGCTCATAAGAATTGGAGATTTCCGTTATTTTGTCAATGATCATATCATCAGAACCAAATTAATAGGGGACCGCCCCTAAGGTATTCCCTTTCCAATAAAAAAATCATCAATATCAGTCCATAAACAAATAAGTTATGCGTGAACATACATTACAAAAAAGGTTCAATACCAATCAAATTTATAAGGGGCCCATTGGCAGCTATACTGAACCCAATGCAAAAAAAATGGTCGATATCGGTCTCCATGGTAAAGAGAAATCGATGTTCAAACACAAAAAATAATAAGCTGACGTGTTCTGTTGTGGTCATCCCCTTGACTTTACCATACAACCTGGCCCCTCTCCTTATATTTAATATTTAATAAAAGTATTTATAATCATGTAGGGGTGGGGGTTAGTTTTTGCATTTATAGACTCCTGGGGTCCCACTGATTATGTATACAAAATTTAGTTGAGTTTGGTACAAGGGTCTATATTTTCATTTTTTGACCCTACACCGCCCCCCCCCCCCATTTTGGTCGGTTAGTTTTAGCATTTTTAGACTCCTGGGAGCCCACTGATTATATATACAAAATTTTGTTGAGTTTAGTAAATGCCCAAGATTTTCATTTTTTGACCCTACTTTTGACCCCCATTTTGGGCGGTTAGTTTTTGCATTTTTAGACTTCTGGGGTCCCACTGATTATGTATACAAAATTTGGTTGAGTTTTCTCAAATGGCCTAGATTTTTAATTTTAACCTCCCCTCCACCTCCCTTAATTTTGGGTCGATATTCACCAAAATCTAATTAGCTCTTAATCTCATTGCACCAAAACTGCGTGTGGAAATTGTAATCATGCATGAAAAAGGTGGTTTTCTTGCTTCTTTTTTTCGAAATATATCAAAAACAGCTGAACTATTTTGATTAAAAAAATTAGGCGCACCCATGGCATTTCGGTCTACAAAAAAGGTCTAATAAGTGAACATCGAAAAAATTATATTTTTCGAGATAATAACTGTTTTATCAAAATGTCTGTTAGTCTGTGCCGTCACCAAATTTTTGTGGACGAGCTAGCTCAAAAACTAGTGTGAATATAAAAACCAAATTTCACACGTAGTTTTGGTGCATTGAGATTAAGAGCTGATTATATTTTGGTGCATATCTACCCAAAATTAAGGGGGGGGGATTAAGTTTTAAAATGATAATATTTTCAAACGAAAAAAACGAGAAAAATGAAATATACTATAAAATGAACCTATAATAAGGAAAATATTTTTTTTCTGGCGCCAAAATAAGAGAGGGGCGTCAAAAAATAAAAATCTAGGCCATTTGAGCAAACTAAGCCATATACATAATCAGTGGGCCCCGAGAACACTAAAAATGCAATAAACAAACCGCCCAAAATGTGGGGGGGAGGGTTGTAAAATTAAAAAAATTAAAATCTAGGCCCTTGTGCCAAACTCAACCAGAAGTGTATGGTAAAGTCAAGTGGCCAGATCAGAACGTGTCAATTTATTGGATTGGCAACTAAGTAATTGCGGATTTTGTTTAGAAAATCAAAGACAATTCTTTCATGGAACTAAATAACTTTATTCTGTAATGTATTGCCCATTTTTATCAATGACCTTTTGCCATCTTTCAGGCAGCATCATAATCCCACGTTCATAAAACTTCTGGTTTTTATTAGCAAAAAACTGAATCAGGTACAATTTGACATCATCATCATTATTGAAATTTTTACCATTCAAGGAGTTTTGTAAAGATCGAAATAAAAAGTAATCAGATGGTGCAAGGTCAGGACTATATGGTGGATGTGGCAAAACATCCCAACCAACCTCCAATAATTTTTGCCGAGTGACCAAAGATGTGTGTGGCCTTGCATTGTCATGATGGAATACAACACCTTTTCGATTTGTCAATTCGGCCCGCTTTTCTTCAACTGCATTGTTTAATTTCGTTAGTTGTTCAACAACAGAATTGATCGTTCGGTAGGGTGGTAAGAGTTCAAAGTAGACAATTCCTTTGTAATCCCACCAAACTAATAACAAAACCTTTTGATGAATCCAGCTTTTGATGTTGTTTGAGCTGGTTCACCTGGCCTGCTCCACGATCTTTTCCGCTTGATATTGTTGTAAACAACTCATTTTTCATCGCCAGTTATCAGTCGTTTTAAAAATGGATCATTTTCATTACGTTTCTTTAGCAAATCGCAGATGTTAATGCGTTGCGTTAAATGCGTTTCTTTCAGTTCGTGAGGAACCCATGTATCGAGTTTTTAAACATAGCCAAGTTGTTTTAAGTGATTTTCAATGCATGTATGTGATACATGAAGCTTCTCTGTAATCTCACGTGTTGTACTGTGACGATCCGAATCGATTATTGCTTTGATTAGGTCGTCATCAACTTCAACTGGACGACCAGAGCGTTTTTCATCTTTGAGTGAAAAATCACCAGAACGAAATTTGGCAAACCAATTTTGACACTGCCGTTCTTTTAAGGCTTCGTCGCCATAAACAGCACATAACTTTTTGTGAGCTTGCGATGCGTTTTTCCCTTTGCGGAAATAAAAAAGCAAAATATGACGAAAATGTTCCTTTTGATTTTCCATTTTTCAACGAACGCCAAACGAAAACTACGCAACCGATCAAAAAACTTTTTTTACTGATTGACAGCTGAATTGCCAACTATCAAATAACAAAATGTGTTTTACATTTGGACTACGCCAGCAAACCTAAAAATTCAACTGAAGCCATCTATGAGTGAAATCCGCAATTACTTAGTTGCCAACCTTATATTTATAATTATTAAAATTCTATTGATAAAGGGAGAAATTCTCCCGAAAGGTTGGAATTTTAAATAAACGTTTTAAAATTGTATTCTATAAAAGATTTTTATTTAATTATTTTTAAAAGAATTAAAAGGTGTTTATTTATTTGATATGGGAGAGCTCTTATTCTGAATCCAAATATTGGATTGATTCCTCTTGAAACTTTTCAAGTAATGGGGTCGAGTTCTCGGGATAAATTCTCATCAACGTAGTCATTAAAAAAAGATCCGAGGAGATTTTTAATAGAAGAAGAAAAGAGGGAAGAAAGGAACTGATAAAATGGCTGTAGAAACTTGTGGTGGGTTTTAAAAGATATGGAAAAGAAGCGGAGGGTTTATTGCGCCGTTAATCCTCATCGGGCTTAAGCCCTTGCCCTCTGGGAAACTGCCATAAAATCAAACTATCAAACAACGATAAGCGAGCCATTAAATTAGATAGGTGTAGGTGTACGAGAGAACGAATAAAAATAAAAAATCTCAAGCATTTTTATTCAGCCGGTACTTAGCCTAGATTTTTTTTTTTTACTGACGAAGCCCTCTTATTCTGTAGTTGTAGATTATGTTCTCGTCGTCAGCTCTTTTCCTCTGTTGCCGATAAGGGGATTTAAAATGCGTTGATGATAATAGACGTTAAATAAAAGGCAGCCGACCAGAGGCTGTAACCCCATTCAACATCTTATCGCAAAAGCGAGCATAAATGACCACCGCCCCCCACCCCCACCCCCCACTAGCACACACACAACATACGAGAATTTTATTATTCTGTAAAAAATAAATTGCCTGCAACAAAAGTTCTCAATCTTTTTATTAATGAGGCATCACTGCTGAAAACAAATTCAAAAATCAACAAAATAAGCTGACGTGTTCTGATGTGGCCATCGACTTATTATACAACCTGCCACTTATATTTAATATTTAATAAAATTATTTATAATCCTGTATGGGAGGAGTGTATATACTTGTGCTGAGTGTGTTTAGCTGTTTTACACAGATATACGGGACCTACTTTTTAACGCCGGCTCCGAACTGCTAGTTTGAAGAGGTTGACTAGGCAATCATACTCTTGGTAGTTTGCCGTTGCTTTCCAAGAGGAGGCGACTGCAAATTTTTGCCGAGACTCAGTCTCGAACCAGCATACTTCTGGACAGTGGCCCGACACTCTGACCTACAGTCGCTTCATGTGTTTAGAATAGGTAGACTAATTGAGAGTGTTTTATTTGGATGCCTGTGTTTGTTCCCTTGAAATTTTTTATAATTACACTTTAGTTTTGATTAGCTAAATTGTGAACTTCCCTGTATATAGATTTAATGAGATTTTGTATCTCGCTGAGTTTTGATTAAATTTGAATGATAATTCAATCCATGGTGGAGGGGGGTGGGGGTATTTTGCATTTAGATAAACGAATTTCCAAAATCGTCACTATTATCACCTCTACCTCTATAATCACCGCAAAACTCTCTATGCACAATTATTATAATTATGTTTAATCAATTCAATATAATATGCAAACTAAATTACATTTTCTGTCTAAGGGCCGGTCCTGATTAAAATATTTGTAATTAGAAAATTTAAAACAAAAAAAAATACCTGAATGTATCGTTTTTTCTCCATTATCTCTTAACTTTATTTATGATAGCTTCTCGACTCATATAATCTGATTAAACTCTTGATAGTGAAGCATAATTAAATCTAATCAATTAATTGTTTAATCATTGATTTGTTTTGTTTATAATATTTTATTGATTATTTATTTGTATTGTTGAAAAAGTAAATAAAGCTAAATCTACACGTTTATGTTAGCTCTTCTTTATTTTATTATATTACGACAGAATAGTAAAAAAGTTAATCAAGATATAAAATAATATTTTTTTTATTTAATGTCACCGGGAACAAAGCCCATTTAGACAGCACATAAGTAGAGATAAAATAATTACATTAGAGTTTATGTATTTATTGAACTTCAACTACTGTAGTATGACCACCACCCACCCACAAAGTGAAATTTTCACTCGCCGATTAAATCACTTTGAAATCGATTTATAATACATGTCTATTTATCGAACTTTTCAATTTTAAATAAAAAGTAAAAAAATCTTGTCCCAACTTCTGCAAATGTTCAATTTTTATATCATTTAAGTCATCTTAGTCTTTATCTGACGTTAAATCATTTTCAAAGACAAAAGTTTGAAATGTTTCAAAGTCGGTGAGTGCGATTACGATAAATTCACAATAAACATGTGCCTAGTTAGGAATGCGAAAAAACACAACAATATTGCAGGATCCCCAAAATTATTCGTAGAAATATATTACAGTGTACTACAGTGGTTTTTATGATGAGATTATTACATTATTACACAAAATAAGTTATAATTATGCACTCAACTATTCTCACTTAAGTATTACCATATTATAAATTTTGGCAACCCACATCAAATTAGCTTGCGATTAGAGTTGCGAACTGTCCCGCTAGAGCCGGGACGTTTAGTTTATAGGGCCCTTGAAGAGGCGTCCTATACTAATAGAGAAATGTTATGTCCTTTTGTTTGTCTTATTTAATTATTTTTTGTAACGATATTAATATAGGAGAAGTTGCACCAAAAGGTACAACCTCTGTATTCCGTGGTGGACCCTTGTATTATGAAAATATAAGAAGAGATTTAGGAATCGGGTAGCAGTCGAAGGTATCTGTAAATTCTGGTCTTGAAAGATTGAAGGTTATAAGTTGCTGGAAAGACGGTCGGGGGAAGAGAGTTCCAGTCTCTAGATGTCATAGGGATAAACGATTGGCGAAATCGTTAGTTCGATTAGTATCCAATTTAAGCGCGTAGGGGTGTTGAATCTTAGAAAATCGTGTATTTCGCGCAAATAAAGCCTTTAGTGGGATTATTGATTCTATCTCGTCAGAACAAAAGCCATGGTAATATCTATAAAAAAGAGAAAGGGCGGAGACAGATCTACGATGGGCTAGAGAGTCGAGATGGTCAGTTAGTTAATGCAGGATCGCCTATTAGTCTGATAGCCCGTCTCTGAATTGCATCTAAGGCAGTTTCGATATATTTCGGGGAGTGAGCCCATCATCGGAGTTCAAAGAAAACTGGTTATAATTTTTTCGATGTTCATTTATTAGAGCTTTTTTGTAGAGCGAAATGCCATGGTTTCGCTCAATTTTTTTAATCAAAATATTTTCACCCGTTTTGAGATTACAATTCTTGACCATACACTGTATGGTAAAGAGATGTATAGTAAGCGCAGTAGCTGGATGAAGAGTCAGATATGCAAATTATAACTTGCATCAATAAGACATGATATAAAGTATTTGTGTAAACACAAAAACAGTATCATTCATCGCATTGATGATGCCAATACCTATGAAAAGTTGATGTGTTCGAAAATGTTTATTTTTCTTTTACTTACGGAAGTTTTGAATTAGTTACTGTTTAATATAGATATAGTGGGTGATTATACAAATAAAAAAATATAAAATATAAGACAATAAAAGTAGTGTTTCTTAATTAATTCACTCCATATTACTATATTTCCCATAACAACACTTTAATCACAATAATATCGGGTTCCACGATTACCTTCCAAACAGAAAAGGGTCCCATATTCAGAAAAAGTTTGAGAAACACTGATCTAATGTATTAAAAGAATGCTTGGATGCCCCACTCCACAAATTATAAAAGTGATTTAGAATATATTTGAATGTTTTCTGTTTTTGTTTTTTATGGAGAGGTGTAGAAAATTCTTCATGGACGTAGTGCCGGATTCCTACCGAGTAAAAACCCCAACTCCCTTATCTTCACCCCATTCTCCTATGGAACGACCATTAGGTATAACATCGTAGGAGGGGTCTTAGCTAGTTAAAGCTTTACCTCCAATTTGAGGGTGTCAACGTTCCTCTCTCTCTCTGTCTTTCGAAGTTCTTTCGTTATGTGGCTATAACCACAGCCATCCATTTTTCTTCGGACTCCAACATGAGGGCGACTATGTTGTCCCGACTCGGGCGTTCTCCTAGAGCCCGCTCAAGGGTCTCTCGGTCTTCCAGAAATCTGGGGCAGTGGAAGAACACATACTCGACGTCCTCCTCCGCCCCGTCGCTTAGCAGACCGGAGCACTCCGGTGAGGAATCGTGACCTAACTTGTATAGGTATGCCCGGAAGCAACCATGTCCACTTAGGAACTGTCAGTCAAATAGAAGTCGACATTTCCGTGACTTCTGCCCACCCTCACTTTTTCGGAAGTGGTCCACCGGCTTTGCCATTCAGCGATGGAATCATTCCTAATCTCATCTAAGGCTCCATTCCTAGCAGAGATAGCTCCTACGTCACTCATTGGCCAAGATGGAAATTGGCACCATTCCCGCAATCACGCAAACTGCGTCGTACGAGATCCGTACGGAATGCGCCCGCCTCTCTTAATAGTGATAAGCGGTACATATCATATATATATTTTAATGTGTGTGTGTGTGTGTCTGTGTGTGTGGGTGTCGTTAATCTCTCCTCTTGACTCCTGAGCAAGACAATGAAATCAACTGGAGTTCTTCTCTCGGTTTTGGGCACAGGCAACAGGAGGCACACACTTGTTGAGGGCCAGACAGCCACTCTGCTACTCTTATTATTGATCGCTTAGACTTAGACATAAAGACAAAACTCTCCCCCATGCCATTTACACTTACCCCTTGAAAATTCTTGCCGATTTCAATTCAACTCCATCTTTTCAAACTCTCAACAAAGAATAAATTCTCATAGCAGTAGGTATGTATTTCGAGCAATGAAATTAAGATTTTGTCCGTATATTGTCCAAACTTTGAATTATACTTTTCAAAAAATGTGTGTCTGTTTTCTGTCTCTCTGCACAAATTCTGTTTCAAATATTTGATTCATTTTCACTATAGAATTTCTTCAAATAAATGATATTATAAAAAAAATCATCTACAAGGCAAAAATAACATCAACTTTTTCAATATCTCAAACGATCCATGTAATTATTTTAACAGTTCCTCAAAAAATAGATAAAGAGTGAATTGGTTGGTATCATTATGAAATAAGGAAAAAAAAAATATTTTTAAAATAGATTTAAGGATATGGTACTCAAAGTTATCTCATAATGACCGAAATTGATTAATTTTGTCTAGACCCTAGACGGGTAGCCGATCAAGGCTGAAGAATGCCATCAATACTTTCCCTATTAGTCGCCTCTTACGACAAGCAGGGAGTACTGCGGGTCTATTCTAAGCCCAACCCGCAGGGCAAATATATATAGTATATATACCGGGTGAGTTTTTATCTTGAGACAGTCTTATATCTCAAAAACAATGCATTATATGATAAAAAGTTTCAAATAAAAGTTTATTTATATCAAGGGGAAACTAAACTAAGCTATTGTTTGTCGACCTAGAACATGGCTATTTTGAAGTCAAGTTCTGTTTTTAAATAAAAACCTATATGTTTCTGTAAATATTCTGAATCTACAAAAAAACTGAACAACTTTTATTAGAACTATTTTTTTATACGACATCAAATAAAAAAATATATATATTAAATCAATTAGATCTCAAAAAAAATCTTAATAATTATTTTTAACAATTATGCAACTTAATTATCAAATATTAATGATTAAATAATTAATTATTAAATAAATATTTATTAAATCGAAAAGTCACAACAATGAAAATAAGTGTTTATAATGATCTTAAAACTTCATTATACGCAGGTACACAGATTTAAGAGATTATTTTCTATTTAATAGAAATATTTAAAAATTCTTGAGTTTAAAAAAGTTTATTTCTCGTGTCAATCAATAGATAGTTATTTTGTATTACCATAATAAAAATGGAGCATTTTTGTTCAAGACAGATTTGAAATGGTCTTAATTTATGATGGTGAAGTGGAAGAAGTGTTATGGGGCTGCCATTGAAATGGATTCCGAGCGTTTTCCTTATAGGAATACACCCTCACAAGCTTCAATTTATCGTGTTGTAAATCTGATTAAAAAAACAAGAAATATAAAGGCTACGAATAACTGAATCAAGCCAAAAATAACGAAATTGGAACTGGAATTCCTCCAAAAGACTTGCGAAACATTCTGGAATGTCTTAGAACAGTGTCGCAAAATGATTAAATTATTTATTTAATAATTAAATATTTGATCATTATTATTTGATAATTAAGTTAAATGATTGTTAAAAATCATTATTAGATTTTTTGAGTTCTAATTGATTTAATACATATTTTTTATTATTTGATGTTGTATAAAAAAATAGTTCTAATAAAAGTTGTTCAGTTTTTTTTGTAGATTCAGAATATTTACAGAAACATATAGGTTTTTATTTAAAAAACAGAACTTGACCTCCAAATACTAGTACCTATGAAAGCTTGTTCTAGGTCGACAAACATTAGCGTAGTTTAGTTTCCCCCTTGATATAAATAAACTTTTATTTGAAACTTTTTTCCATATAATGCATTGTTTTTGAGTTATAATACTGTCTCAAGATAAAAAAACTCACCCGGTATATACTATATAAGTCACGTAACCCTACATATGTGAGCCCGAATCGCATTAGTTCATGTTTTAAAGTTTTTAGCTCTCCTACTTCTTAATATCCCACAAGAACTTATCAATTTGATGTACTTTTTTTTAATTTTCTGAACGGCTTTTGTATTTACAGTTTAAAATTAATAAAGAATAATATATTACCAAATAAATTTTGTATTATTTGTTTTGCATCATTCAGAGGATATCTTATTTGTTTCTTGAAAATATTTTCATTTGATATTTTTTTATATCTGTTTAGAAATGTCTGAAAAGTTTTTATTTAACAAGTTTCCATACTAGTATTATATATTGGATAGCTTATATCTAATAACCTGACGGCCTTAAAAGAAAGAAAAATTCTGACAGTATGCTTCTCTCTTGTAAAATTATGATCCTAATGCTAGCTGGCCTTAACGGCCTTATTTGACTCTCTTCTTTTATGATTAAAAGAGAAGCAGCGAGAAAGTAATAAAAAAACAAAAGTTTAACATCCATCAAAAAAGTTTTCCATGAGATTATAGACAAAATCAAAGTTATACTATCGCTAATAAATTGTCCATGAAAACGCAACGTGTTGGAGGAATAATATTTTATTATTATTATTTTATTAATAATTAGTAAGGAGTGTTTTATTTAAGCCCGATAGAACATGAAAAGATAAAATTTAAATCAACATTTTTTTATTTTATTCCAAAGATCAATACACGTGATCAAGGGCGGATCCAGGAATTTTTATGGGGGGAGAATGTATATAAGGTGCCCGATATATTTAAGATCTACTTTTTATCTCTCGAAAGTGTGTCGCGATCGAATTGTCCAAGCGGGGGGGGGGGGGTCAGGTACGCCGACACACACACACACACTCATAGAACTTTATTTTCAATTTTAAAAATTTAAAAAATAAAAAATGTTTTTTTGCCAGGCACGGACCTCTATGGGGGGGGGGGGGGCGGTCGCCCCTCCCCCCCCTGGATCCGCCCTTGCACGGGATTAAAATTTTAAAATGATTTCGGGCATTGTAAATAATATAATTAATAATTTCTTATAAAACGTAAGTAACTATACTTTTAAATAGAAAAAGCCGCGAAAACGAAAAATGACATTCAATCTAAAGAGCTTATCTGGCGAGATCATCCGTAGACTAATTGGAAAGGCGCTCTTCTCGCCAAAATTAAAATATATTAGTAGTGTAAACTCATAGGGCAGGAAATTATTTATAAGGAACAATTAAAAAGATTTGTAAATTTCATATAATCATCTATATCTGTTGTACTTATAATGTATTGATTTACAATGTTGTATCTGTAAATATTAAAATTATAAATAAAGCTTTTTATTTGAAAAAAAAAATTGCTCTTCTCTTAAAGGAGAGAGACACGGGTTCGAATCCCGTCGGATGCTCAATTTATTTTTCCTTTTCAAAAAATAATAAAATAATTTTCTAATATGTAGAATTAACATAAGAAATTATTGATTATATTATTTAACTTTCGCGGTTCAAATTGCTTTATTATTATCTCTTTATATACGTACGAGCTGCTCCAGGCGTGCGTTTGGCACGCCCTCTACAGCTCGCCCCTCCGGACAGGTGGCCCTGGCGGGCGGCGTCTCGGCATGTGATTATTAGGTCTGTAATATATATATCTGTAATATTTTGCCCCCTCTTTCGCCCCCACGCACTCATTTTGGCTATTGATTTTTACAGCATACATTTTATATAGTCTTAAAAACTAACATTACAAAATTTGATCTATATCGGAGAGAGTATTAATTTTTTACCCCCACTCACATTTTGGGAGGTTGAAATTATTTTTTAGATATTTGCAAATAAATAACTCTCAGTTTTCTAAAGAGTAAATGTACAAAAAAGCTAAAAATTTCTATATTTTGCCCCCCCCCCCTTTCGCCCCCATACAGTCAATTTTGATAGTTGATTTTTACAGGAATAGTTTCTTAAAGTAATAAAGAATAACTCTACAAAATTTGATCAAGATAGGAGAGAGTTTTAATTTTTGCCCCCACTCACATTTTGGATAGTTGGGAGTCGAATTTCAAAAAATCCTGAAATTACTTTTTAGATATTTGTATTTAGAATTTTATTAAGTAAAAATCAAGTAGATATCTTATCGTTCTTAATTGAAAATGCATAATTAGTGTAAACACATTGCAAAGATATTTTGCCCCTTTTGACCCCTTTAGGGGTCGAATTTCAAAAAATCCTGAAATTAGTTTTTAGATATTTTAATTTAGTATTTTTATAAGTAAAAACCAAGTAGATATTTTATCGTCCTTAAGAGATATCGCATAATCAGTGAAAACACACTTTGCTTCCTTTGACCCCCTTAGGGGTCGAATTTCGAAAAATCCTTTCTTATTGAGCCCCTATGTCATAGTGTAATATCCTCTCCAAATTTCATGTTTCTATGTTCAGTGGTTCTGGCTGTTTTGATGATAGGAGTGAGTGAGTGAGTGAGTGTATCGGGCAAAGAATTTTATATATATATATAGATAATAAACATAAATATAATTGAAGGAGACAATAAAAGAGTGTGTCTTCTGCTGGAATTATAAATTTTATTTATTTATAACGAGACTGATGAAGAGGGCAAAGCCCTCGAAACTATAGTCTCGTTATAAATAAATAAAATTTATAATTCCAGCAGAAGACACACTCTTTTATTGTCTCCTTCAATATATAAAAATTCTGCTACTCTCGGCAAAAACTTTCAATTTAATAAATATAATTATGCGAAGAAAAAAATTATTTACAAAATTAAAAAAATATATTATATTTCCGATTAAAATACATTCAAGCACATCAAAATCATTATAGTATTTTTTTCTACTTTTAAAGGTGGAAAATTGATCGAATATTTCGATGAAGTAAAGAGATCGTAGTTTATCAGTCATTTGGTAGTTCTACCTGAAAAGTTCCCCGGGAGTTTTAAAAATGGGTTCTTTTATAGATTTCGATGTGCTATTTTCGAATTTCAAATTTGACACCTCGTATCTTTCCCGTTCGCGCCGCCATTTTGCAAAATGGCACCTAAAAGCAGTTTTTTGACAATATCTCCTTTTCTGACTCGTTTCAAGGTAAAAATATTTATATATAAAATGAAACTAGAGAAAATTTCCTACAATTTATGTTATTATCTTTATTTTTGTAAAATCAATAGTTTTGGCGTACGACCGCCGCAAACTTTTATACATCTACGCCAACCTGTGACATTTAATTTTAACTGGTTACATTTGTGAATTATAAAAAATGGCAGTTTTTCCTTCATAAAATTAAAACCACTCATTCTAGAAACTTGATTCTAATTATATTGTCTAGGAAATTGTGTTGACTTGAACGTTTACTTGGTCCACTTTTTGATAAAACTCTTAGATTTATAAGATATTCAGCATTTTCCATGACGCTTTTGAGAATTCGGATCATATCCGGTCCAGAAAATGCTGAATATCTATAAATCTAAGAAGTTTTAAGAAAAAAGTGGTCCAAGTAAACGTTCAAGTCAACATAATTTCCTAGACAATGTGATCAGAATCAAGTTTCTAGGATGAGAATGGTTTTCATTTTATGAAGGAAAAACTGCAATTTCCTTCTTTTTTATAATTCACAAATGTAATCAGTTAATTAATAAAGTAAAGGGTGAGTAGTTTCAGTGAAACTACACACCCTTTATTTTATTAATTAATATCATGTCTCACCTAAAACCTACACCACTTTCCCTAAGTAATCAGTTAAAATTAAATGTCACGGGTTGGCGTAGATGTAAGTATAATGGTTTGCGGTGCTCATACGCTAAAACTATTGATTTTACGAAAAAAAAGGTAATTACATAAAATGTAGGAAAATTTCTCTAGTTTCATTTTATATGTAAATGTTTTTATTGTGAAACAAGTCAGAAAGGAGATATTTTGTCAAAAACTGCTTTTAGGCACCATTTTTCCAATATGGCGGCGCGAACGGCAAAGATACGAGGTGGCAAAGTTGAAATTCGGAAAGAGCACATCGAAATCTATAAAGAACCCATTTTTAAAACTCTCGGTAAAATTTCCAGGTAACCTCTTTTTTTAGAACCAAATGTCTAGACTATACTCAGATTACTAAAATCGACTAATTTTTTCTGCGACATAGTCGTGTGAATATAGTTAACAACAAGCTGTTAGTTAAGTTTTAAAACATTGGCAAACTAGCATTGGTTAGTGACAACAGCCCTTAGGGCCAGTTGTATATCGGTTGGTAAACTCTTTTTAAACGTTGACAAAGGGTAAAAGGCTGGGATGGCCAATCAGATGAAAGTGCCTGCCAATCAGATGACAGGCAGTCTCATCTGATTGGCCATCTCAACTTTACCCTTTGTCAACGTTTAAAAAGAGTTTACCAACCGATATACAACTGGCCCTAAAAGTCTCACCTCTAACCAGAAGTGGTTTACCATTTTTTGTAAGAAACCCTGTGTTTTATATTTTTATACGAGCTTTTCGTGCGTGCCTTCGGCACGCCCTCGAAGCTCGGCCCTCCGGGCTGGTGCCCTGGCGGGCAGCGTCTCGGTCCAAAAATTTTATTCCTCTTAAAAAACCACACTCCAAATGTATACCGGTAAACTACCGAAAATACATCGTCTCTTAAAAGTTTCGCCTCTTTAACTTTTGAGTGGCGAGGGGGGGGGGGAGGAGGAATAATGATCAATATATTTAATGTTTCTTAATTCAAAATGAATTGGAGTCTTTCATTTCAAAATTCGAGTCCAAATTAGAAATTAGAATTTCAAATTTGCCTGGTTAATGAAAATCGATTGGAGCCGCGCTGACAATTATATTTCAAATTTGCCTCGTTAATTAATATATATTTAATGTCTCTTAATTTAAAATCTATTGGTGTTTTTTCATTTTCATTCGAGTTCAAATGAATACAATATTATCTCGACACAAAGTCCAAATCAAAAATATCTAGTTTTAGTAAGAGAAATCAAGATAGAAATATTAATGTCGCAATGGAGTAATCGGTAGAGCCAATGACTATAGTTCAAGAGTTCGTCGGTTCGATTCTAGGCAAGAGCGTAATTTTTTTAGAGAAATTTCTCTAAGCGTTGTTACAAATTAATCTAGATGAATATTATATAGTATGTGTTAAATACTTTGTTGTTTCGAAATATACGATACGTATATTTAAAAAATTTCGGCGACATAAGCTTTAATCAATTTTAATTTTATGATTATTTTGGTAAGGATCAAATTTTATGTAAAGACCAAAATAAAAAATATTTTTTATCCCTGCACAGATTATTTTATGTAAATAGGATTAGGTTTTTTTTTTTTTAATTTATTTCGATTTAAAATGACGATGTATGAGAGATCCAAAATTGCCATTTTTATGTGATTTTTGTTTCAGCTCAATTTTATTCCAATACTTAAATTAAATTTATTCCACAAGTTCATATAAACAACGAAAAATATGAACAAATACCATGATATATCAAGTATTTTGGAATATACTAGTATAAACATTTGTCTTTGCAATAAGAGCTGTAAAAAATATTATTTTTTGGAATTTTTTCCCGAACCAGAGAAGCAATGAAAAATTATTTCTCAAATAAAAAAGATTTGATTTAAATTTTATCATTTGCGTTATTTTTTACAATTTCTTATTCTATCAATTATTGAAAAAAAATATCCTTTAGTAGCAGTAGTAGTAGTAGTGGTAGCGTATGACAAGATCGTAAAATAACTTTCCCCATAATCATCAATTGACGTCACAGTCATCCCCACCATTTCCACCCACTTTCTCGTAGTTTCTCATATCATTCTAGTAAAATAAAGAAGAAGCTCCGTGAATGATTAATTTAGATATTTTAATTTGCGAGTCATTCGGGCAGAGATTGCGAAACTTTTTGACATTATGTAGAAGAACTCTCACAAAACTATGCACAAGCTACCCATTCAAACATTCCACACACACACACACACCAGTATTTATTGTTTAAATAATATAAAATTGAAGGAAATGGTGAAAAGTTTTTCAAACCTTCACATGGGCGTGCCCAGCTTATGGCGGTGGGGGGGGGGGGGGGGCAAGACGAAATAAAGTCTATTATGTTGGCAACTAAAAAATAGAACATGTAAAAATATACCGGGTGAGTTTTTTATCCTGAGACAGTCTTATAACTCAAAAACAGTGCATTATATGGGAAAAAGTTTCAAAAAATGTTTGTTTATATCGAGGGGGAAACTAAACTACGATATACTTTATCGATCTAGATCAAGCTTTCAAGGGTATTTTAAGGTCAAGTTCTGTTTTTTAAATGGAAACCTATATATTTCCTTATATATTCATAATCTACAAAAAAACTGAACAACTTTTATAAGAACTATTTTTTTATACGACATCAAATAAACAAAATATTAAATCAATTATCAGATCTCAAAAAATCCCAAGAATTATTCTTAACAATTATTCAACTTAATTATCAAATAATAATGATCAAATATTTAATTATTAAATAAACAATTTAATAATTTTACGACACTGTTCTGTAACATTCCACTGGAATGATTCCAAAGTGTTATCGCAAGTCTTCTGGATGAATTCCAGTTCCAATTTCGCTATTTTGGCCTGTTTCAATTTTTTCACAGCCTTTACATTTCCTGTTTTTTACAACACGATACAATGAAGCTCTTGAGGGTGTATCCTATCAGGAAAACGCTGGTCATCCATTTCAATGGCAGTCTCATAACACTTCATCCACATTCACCATAAATTAAGACATTTCAATTCTGTCTTCAACAAAAAATTCTCCATTTTTATTATAATAACTATCTGCTGAATTGACACGAGAAAGAAAATTTTTAGAACTCAAAAAGTTTAAGTAGTTTAATTAAGTAGAAAATAATCTTTTAAATCTGTGTATAATGAAATTTTAAAATCATTATAAACACTTATTTTCATTTTTGTGACTTTTCGATTTAATAATTAAATATTTGATCATGATTATTTGATAATTAAGTTGATTAATTGTTAAAAATAATTATTAGGATTTTTTGAGATCTAATAATTGATTTAATATTTTGTTTATTTGATGTCGTATAAAAAATAGTTCTTATAAAAGTTGTTCACTTATTTTTGTAGATTATAAATATGTAAGGAAATATATAGGTTTCCATTTAAAAAACAGAACTTGACCTCGAAATACCCTTGAAAGCTTTTTCTAGATAGTAGTTTAGTTTCCCCCTAGATGTAAACAAACTTTTACTTTTTTTCATACAACTGTTTTTGAGTTATAAGGCTGTCTCAAGATAAAAAAACTCACCCGGTATATAAAGTTAAGAAATTTTTTTATAATTTTCTTTTTTTTTTTAATATGTTTCACCAAGAACCTACACCATTGTAGATTTTTGTCTATTTTAACGAGTTCTATAAGTATCCGTCGTCAGATCGCTGCGCCATGGAAAGCGTGATTCTACGGTTACCATATGCTTGGCCTCTCTCTTATATTTAATATTTAATAAAATCATTTAGAAGGTTCAAAAAGGTTCCAAAAATTAAATTCTAGGCTCTTGGACCAAACTCAACCAAATTTTGTATACATAATCAGTGAGCCCCTAGAAGACTATAAAAGTGCAAAAACTAAAAAAATACTAACCAAAACTATTCAATATTTGGTTGGGTTTGGTCCAAGGGCCTAGATTTTCATTTTTTGACCCCCCCCCCCCACTCCCCAATTTTGTTCCCAAAAAATATAATAATCTTTTCGTTATTTTAAGTTCATTTTATAGTATATTTCATTTTTCTTATTTTTTTAGTTTGAAAATCTTATAGTTTTAATTTTTAACCCCTCCCCCCCTTCATTTTAAGTCCGATTTCAACCAAAATCTAATTAGCTATTAATCTCAATGCACCAAAACTACTTGTGGAATTTCGTTTTGGTATTCAAACTAGTTTTTGAGTTAGAGCGTCCACAACAATTTGGTATCGCACGCAAGCAATAACGTACTAAAAATTAAAAAATTTTAAAATGTTTTTAAATTATATTTTGAAGATTTATTATTTATCTCTATACATATTTAGGGTTACGAGCCCTTCTTCAGGAGGTCTAACAAAAGATTGAGTTCTCAGTCTTTTGTTAAACCTTTTTACTTTATCCAATGCAAAGCATGGGTAAAGTATTGTAATCGCTCTCGGGGCAAGCGTGGCTTCAAAGGGTCCTCAGGTAAAGACTACGGAACCCATGGACTCAATTAAAGTCACAAATTGTAGTATTCAATTAGGTTGAATTTTAGCACGTGACGGTTTTGCCAAAAATTACAAGGGGTCTCGTCGAGAGGCCAAAAAGTGCGATTTTTTCATTTAGTGCGTGCGGATGGATGTATGTATGGATGGATGTATGTATGTATGGATGTATGTATGTATGTTATCGCTTTTTTGGCCCACGATTTTTTCCACACCGTTGCACCGATTGAAATGAAATTGAAAACCTACCATTAGTTTAACAAAATGAAGCGCTGATTAGTTTTTGGTACATATCGGCCCACAAACATTAGTACTTTATTTCAGTACTTTTTTAGTTTTTTCTAAATATCTTGAAAATGACTTAACCAATTTTGATGAAATTTAATATCCTAATTAAGTACCTTGGGGACCACAAAAAAGGTTAAATAAAGTTTTTAGTAAAATTATATTTTAAAGTACTTTACTCTAGAGTAAGATGGTACTTTTTTAATTTTTTAAATTCTTTAAAATTTATTCATTTGAAAGTTTTAATATAGCTCATTTAGCCTTGCTTAAGTAAGAATGGATAGGCTTCTCTCTGTGAAATGCTAAAAATTTGGGAGGAATTTTTATGAGTAACCATAGCAACTGCGTTGTTTTCTTATCCGTTACCTTTGCTGAAGACAGAGAAATCGATTTTAAACCAAAAATAGCGATTGATTCTCATCTAGTACTTGAGGAATAATCATTCTATATTGGATTTTTGACGTTTCGGTTTTTATTAGTAACCATTGCTGAAGACATAGAGAAATCGACTTTAAACCAAAAATAGCGATTGATTCTCATCTAGTATTTGAGGAATAATCATTCTATATTGGATTTTTGACGTTTCGGTTTTTATTAGTAACCATTGCTGAAGACATAGAGAAATCGACTTTAAACCAAAAATAGCGATTGATTCTCATCTAGTATTTGAGGAATAATCATTCTATATTGGATTTTTGACGTTTCGGTTTTTATTAGTAACCATTGCTGAAGACATAGAGAAATCGACTTTAAACCAAAAATAGCGATTGTTTCTCATCTAGTACTTGAGGAATAATCATTCTATATTGGATTTTTGACGTTTCGGTTTTTATTAGTAACCATTGCTGAAGACATGGAGGAATCGACTTTAAACCAAAAATAGCGATTGATTCTCATCTAGTATTTGAGGAATAATCATTCTATATTGGATTTTTGACGTTTCGGTTTTTATTAGTAACCATTGCTGAAGACATAGAGAAATCGATTTTAAACGAAAAATAGCGATTGATTCTCATCTAGTACTTGAGGAATAGTCATTCTATATTGGATTTTTGACGTTTCGGTTTTTATTAGTAACCATTGCTGAAGACATAGAGAAATCGACTTTAAACCAAAAATAGCGATTGATTCTCATCTAGTACTTGAGGAATAATCATTCTATATTGGATTTTTGACGTTTCGGTTTTTATTAGTAACCATTGCTGAAGACATGGAGGAATCGACTTAAAATCAAAAATAGCGATTGATTCTCATCTAGTACTTGAGGAATAATCATTCTATATTGGATTTTTGACGTTTCGGTTTTTATTAGTAACCATTGCTGAAGACATAGAGGAATCGACTTAAAATCAAAAATGGCGATTGATTCTCATCTAGTACTTGAGGAATAATCATTCTATATTGGATTTTTGACGTTTCGGTTTTTATTGGTAACCATTGCTGAAGACATAGAGAAATCGACTTTAAACCAAAAATAGCGATTGATTCTCATCTAGTACTTGAGGAGTAATCATTCTATATTGGATTTTTGACGTTTCGGTTTTTATTAGTAACCATTGCTGAAGACATGGAGGAATCGACTTAAAATAAAAAATAGCGATTGATTCTCATCTAATACTTGAGGAATAATCATTCTATATTGGATTTTTTGACGTTTCGGTTTTTATTAGTAACCATTGCTGAAGACATAGAGGAATCGACTTAAAATCAAAAAAGGCGATTGATTCTCATCTAGTACTTGAGGAATAATCATTCTATATTGGATTTTTGACGTTTCGGTTTTTATTGGTAACCATTGCTGAAGACATAGAGAAATCGACTTTAAACCAAAAATAGCGATTGATTCTCATCTAGTACTTGAGGAATAATCATTCTATATTGGATTTTTGACGTTTCGGTTTTTATTAGTAACCATTGCTGAAGACATAGAGGAATCGACTTAAAATAAAAAATAGCGATTGATTCTCATCTAGTACTTGAGGAATAATCATTCTATATTGGATTTTTGACGTTTCGGTTTTTATTAGTAACCATTGCTGAAGACATAGAGGAATCGACTTAAAAATCAAAAAGGCGATTGATTCTCATCTAGTACTTGAGGAATAATCATTCTATATTGGATTTTTGACGTTTCGGTTTTTATTGGTAACCATTGCTGAAGACATAGAGGAATCGACTTAAAATCAAAAATAGCGATTGATTCTCATCTAATACTTGAGGAATAATCATTCTATATTGGATTTTTGACGTTTCGGTTTTTATTAGTAACCATTGCTGAAGACATGGAGGAATCGACTTAAAATAAAAAATAGCGATTGATTCTCATCTAATACTTGAGGAATAATCATTCTATATTGGATTTTTGACGTTTCGGTTTTTATTAGTAACCATTGCTGAAGACATAGAGGAATCGACTTAAAATCAAAAAAGGCGATTGATTCTCATCTAGTACTTGAGGAATAATCATTCTATATTGGATTTTTGACGTTTCGGTTTTTATTGGTAACCATTGCTGAAGACATAGAGGAATCGACTTAAAATAAAAAATAGCGATTGATTCTCATCTAATACTTGACGAATAACAATTCTACATTAGGTATTTGACGTTTCGATTATTATTGGTAACCATTGCTGAAGACATGGAGGAATCGACTTAAAATCTAAAATAACGATCTATTCTTATCTAATACTAGAGGAATAACCTTATTGCATTCCATTTTTTATGTTTTGACTATTAATGGAAACCTCTACTGAAAATGTAGAAGAATCGACTTAAAATCAAAAAGACTAAATTCTTTTTTGGTAAACAACTCAAGCTTGAATTTGGATAAAGTTTAGCAACGATCCGTTGCAGTTTATTTAAAATTATATTTTGGAGATTTTCTATTTAGAAAAGTAAAAAATCTTAAAAATATAATTTAGAAAAAAATTTAAATTTTTTAAATTTTTATTTCCTCTTTGTGAAACACCACTTAACCCGTCAAAAAACTCCTGTGTTTAATATGTTTCACTATAAAACAACACCGCTTTCGCTAAATGTTATTAACGTACTAACAGACATTTTGACAAAGTCATTATAATATCGTAAAATATAATTTTTTCGATGTTCACTCATTAGGGGCTTTTTTGTAGAGAAAAACAGCTGGTTTTCCCTAATTTTTTTTAATAAAATAATTTCATCCGAATTTGAGATATTTCGAAAAAACGAAGCAAAAAATTCCACTTTTTCATGCACGATTACAATACTTGACCATAGCAGGCTATATATAAAAAATATATGATAGTTATTTATTTTAGGTAAAAATCCTCAACTTCATATTTACTGTTTTTAGAGAGACCCCCCCCCCCTTAATTTTGAGTTCGATTTCAACCAAAATATCTAATCAGCTCTTAATCTCAATGCACCTAAACTACATTTGAAATTTCGTGTTATAATCACACTAGTTTTTGAGCTAACAATCTTTTTTTATTCAAAGCCGACGTTTCGGTGGTTTATTCCCTCCTTCATCAGGGCTTTGAAAGGTCAGTGAAAGAAATACAATATGACCTCTGTCTTTTCTCTCAGTGGCAGTATCAATATTATAAAGTATTTCATTCTCAGCAGAATTTAGTACACTTTTTCCCACCCTCTCGTTCTCGAAACTAATATATGAGGTCGCCCCCCCCCCCCTAGGTGAAATCCTGGGTACCTCCTTGAACCTTCATAAAGTGTTACGGGATAATTTTACATTTTATTATCGTGATTACGTATTACGTTGAAACCCTGGCTAGTTTCTAACAAACTAATCTAAACAATTAATTCACATAATGTTTCACTATAAACCAACACCGACTCTTTTAGCTTAATTGATTAGATTTTGGTTGAAATCTGACCAAAAATTAATGGGGGGGGGGGATTTAAAAATCTGAGCTCTTTAGAACTATCAATGCAAAAAATAACTTTTTACTTTACCATAGAGGGTATGGTCAAGTATTGTAATCGTGTATGAAAAAAGTGTTTGTTTTTTTCAAAATATCTCAAAAACGGCTGAAATAATTTTGGTTTAAAAAAATTGAGCAAAACCATGGCATTTCGCTCTACAAAAAAGCCCTAATAAGTGAACATCGAAAAAATTATATTTTTCGAGATAATAATTGTTTTCTCAAAATGTCTATTAGTCTTTTTGTTAGTCTGTGCGTTACCAATTTTTTGTGGACGAGCAAGCTCAAAAACTAGTTTGAATATCAAAATCAAATTTCACACATAGTTTTGGTCCATTGAGAATAAGAGCTGATTAGATTTTGGTGCATATCGACCCAAAATTAAGGGAAGTGGAGGGGGGAATAAGGGATTTAGAAATCTAGGCCATTTGAGCAAACTCAACCAAATTTTGTATACATAATCAGTGGAACCCCACAAGTCCAAAAATGCAATCCCCCCCCCCCAATATGATTATAAATAATTTTATTAAATATTAAATATAAGTGAGGGGCCAGGTTGTATGGTAAAGTCAAGTGGATGGCCACATCAGAACGTGTCAGTTTATTTAAAATAGCCAGGGGGGGGGGGCGTGTATGGTAAAGTCATGAGCTGGCCAAATCTCATAATTATTTTGTTTAAATTTTTAGTTTTCTTTAGGATAAGACCCATCAGATAATTTTTGTCTTCGATTTTTGTTTCTTAATTTCTCAAAATAGTCATTTCTATACAAAAAGAAGAAGATATTTAGAATTTTTACAGAATGAGGCATACAAAAGTTAGAGATTTAATTCAAATTTTAGTTTTGAAATTGAGCGCCTGATTATGCAACTGGCAGCACTGAGCTTATTATACGAATGCATATCTAACCGCTAGCCAGGCGCACCGGATTCAATTAATTTATCAAATATGGAAGTAAAATAAGCCAACAAACAAACTGCAATCAAGACTGAAAAATCCTAAAAATGCCAAAGGCCCGGTCGTCAGCTAGTTATTAATACTGGGTGTGGGGGTCCAGGGGTCATTGCGGGGGTGGTTGTCCACGGGGTGTGACGAGGGTGTGGTGTGCGGGGGTGGTACGAGGCAGTGGCCCAGGGGGCGTATCGGGCGTGGCATGGGGGTGGGGTCCATGGGTTGGGCTGCGGGGGGTGGGGTGCAATGACGGGGTGGTTTTTATCAGAATTTTAAATTAAAAATAATATTAATATAACTTATATAGCATCGTTTGGTAGTACTTGTTATTATTATGTAATTGAATTACGTTCTGATAAATAATCGACTCTATTAGTATCTTTATATAACTTTAATAATATCTTAATACATGTTGTCAGAAGATGGCTGAATAGAACTTTAATTTTTACTCTAAGCCAGGATGTATTCATTTTTCTTATCAATATTAGTATAGAGCGTAGTTGTTACCTCAGCGCCGTGAAGACTTCCATGCATCCAGACATCCATCCGAAAGGTGAGTACTGTGAGTGGTCGATACGAGCCATGTGATCCGCCATGCATTAAAGGAGTTCCCCAGAAATCATGCCAGGCCAAAGGTAACAGTTCCGCTTCCGGTCGTACGTCGGCATTGCTGATAATCGCGCGACTAGAACACAAAATTCACATCACATCATAAATGAGTTTTAGTAATTAATAGAGATTCTTGGTGCAAAGTGAAACATCTTTAATAAAGATAAAAGTAAATAAATATCTCATAAAATATTTATTTACTTTTATCTTTATTAAAGGGTTTTAGTATGAACAATTTTTTACTTTACCATACAGGGTATGGTTAAGTATTGTAATCCTGCATGAAAAAAGTGGTTTTTTTCCTTCTTTTTTCTAAATATCTCAAAAACGGCTGAAACTATTTTGGTTAAAAAAAATTGCGAGAAACCATGGCATTTCGGTCTACAAAAAAGCTCTAATAAGTGAACATCTAAAAAATTACATTTTTGAGATAATAATTGTTTTGTCAAAATGGCTGTTAGTCTGTGAGTTACCAAATTTTTGTGGACGAACTAGTTCAAAAACTAGTGTGAATATCAAAACTAAATTTCACACGTAGTTTTAGTGCATTGAGATTAAGAGCTGATTAGATTTTGGTGCATATCGACCGAAAATTAATTGGGGTAGGAGGGGGGGTAAAAATTAATAATCTAGGCCATTTGAGCAAACTCAACCAAATTTTGTATACATAATCCGTGGACCCCCAGAAGTCTAAAAATGCATAAGCTAGCCGCCCAAATTGGGGGGGGGGGGTGTAATGTCAAAAAATGAAAATATATGCCCTTGTACCAAACTAAACCAAATTTTGTATACATAATCCGTGGGACCCCAGAAGTCTAAAAATGCGAAACCTAACCACCCAAAATGGGGAGGGGGGCAAAAAATGAAAATATAGGTCTAAGAACCAAATTCAACCAAATTTTGTATACATAATCAATGGGCCCCTAAAACTAACTAAAAATGCAAAATCTAACCGCCCAAAATTGGGGTGGAGGATGAAATTCTCTTTTACCAAACTCAACAAAATGTTGTATACATAATCAGTAGGCCTCCAGAAGTCTAAAAATGCAAAAAAGAATCCCCCCCCCTACATGATTATAAATAATTTTGTTAAATAAAAAGGAAAGAAATCCGGAAGAAATGCGAAATCCAAAACATCGGCGACTGGGTTCAGAGGTGAAGAATAGAGTGGAATGACCACATCTCAAGAATGAATGAAGACAGAATTGTCAGAAGGGTGAGAGACAATGTACCAATTGGATGAAGCCGAGGTCGTCCAATTAAAAGATGGAGTGACGCCCTGGAAAGTACAAGTCCTGCATAAAAGGAAGAAGAAGGTACTAACTAACGTCCTAACAGACATTTTGACAAAATCACTAATATCTAGTAAAATATAATTTTTTCGATGTTCAATCATTAGGGCTTTTTTATAGAGTAAAACTCCATGGTTTCGCACGATTTTTTTATTACAAAAAAAGTTGAGCCGTTTTTGAGATATTTTGAAAAAACGAAGCAAAACAAAAACAGTTTTGTCATACACGATTACACTACTTGGCCATACCCCATCCGGTCTTGAATAGAAAGCAACCTGATGGGAAATATAAATTATTCAAATATAATTGATTCATTCACTTCACAACAGACAGAAGAATAATTTTAAACTAACTTAGATTATGAATTCTTTTTATAATTATAATTTTAAAATAAATATGAAGTTTTAGTAATAGATGATTCTTTAAATTATATGCAACGTGTATTTTGAAAAATTTATATGTATAATTGTATATGATATGAAAACCAAAAAGGGCTCCCAATTTTAATACCCCAGGGTGGTATCGAACCTAAATACGTGATTCATTATTATGCCGGGTGAGTTTTTTTTATTTTGAGACAGTTTTATAACTCAAAAACAATGCATTATATAGAAAAAAGATTCAAATAAAAGTTTGTTTATATCGAGGGGGAAACTAAACTACGCTATTTTTTGTCGTGGTAGAACAAGCTTTCAAGGGTATTTCAATGTTAAGTTCTGTTTTTTAAATGGAATGCCATATTTTTATATACGTCTACTTAATCTACAAAAAAAATTAGATCTCAAAAAAAATCTTAATAATTATTTTTAAGAATTATTTAACTTAATTAACAAATAATAATGATTAAATAATTAATAATTTTGCGACATTGGTCTGTGACATTCCAAAGTGTTATCGCAAGTCTTCTGAATGAATTCCAGTTACAATTTCCTTATTCCTGTTCCTGTTTACATTTCCAGTTTATTTTTTTTTCAACAGATTTACAACACGATAAAATGAAGCTTGTGAGGGTTTATTTCTATCAGGAAAACGCATTTCAATTCTATCTTCAACAAAAAATGCTCCATTTTTATTATAGTAATAAAATATAACTATCTACTGGATTGTCTCGAGAAATAAACTTTTTTAAACTCAAGAATTTTAAGTAGTTCTATTAAGTGAAAAATAATCTCCTAAATCTGATTATAACGAAGTTTTTTTTTTTTTTGGCTTTTCGGTCTTTCTAGCCATAAGCCTAATTACGATACTAGTTATATTTTTTTTAAATTTGTCTCTACCCCCGGGGTCAGATTTTAGCTGGATGCCTAGACTCGGATTCGAACCCGGGTCCCCTGGTTAGCTCGCTGTCATGCTACCGCCTAGCCTATCTGACCCCCCCCCCCACCCCCATAACGAAGTTTTAATATCATTATAAAGATTTATTTTCATTTTTCGATTTAATAATGATTTATTTAATCATTATTATTTGATAATTAAATTGAATAATTTGTAAAAATAATTATTAAGATTTTTTTGAGATCTAATTTATTCATGTTTATTTGATGTCGTATAAAAAATAATTCTAATGAAAGTTGTTCAGTTTTTTTTTTTTTTTTTTTTTTTTTTGTAGATTAAGTAGACTTATAGAAAAATATAGGTTTCCATTTAAAAAACAGAACTTGACCTTGAAATACCCTTGAAAGCTTTTTCTAGATCGAATAATATCGTAGTTTAGTTTCCCCCTTGATATAAATAAACTTTTATTTGAAACTTGTTCCACTGTTTTTGAGTTATAAGGCTGTCTCAAGATAAAAAAACTCACCCGGTATAATTCATGTTCACTTTACTCACCTGCCAGTAACTAAAAAACACTTGGTTGGAGTGTCAAATCAAATCTAATGTTGATAAATAATAATCTGCTTGGGAATATGTAAATGCACTCTCCTCAATTACGTCTCTAAGTTTACTGAATGTACTTGAGTCAAATTAGTTAATGCATTGAGAGAATATATATATTTTTTTTTTATAGTAAAATAATGGAATTAGCAATTCAAAAAAGGAATGGAAACGAAAGAGGGTAGACTGGCTTGCTCTAAGTAAAAAGTAAGGTCTGAAGAGAGGGTGAAAGTTTTTATTACGAAATGGAAACAACAAACACACTTATTTCCTTGTTGATTCTTTAATTATACTTCAAGAGGGTTCCAAGGCAACAATCGGTTGACAAATTTAAAATAACACAATCTGAAAATGAAAATTTTATTTCAAAGAATATGATACTAAGAATATGATCTAATAAACTGCAACGGATCGTTGCTAGACTTTATCCAAAGTTATTTGAAAAATTAATATGTTTATTCATTTATTTATAAAATCAGATATTACTGGCTATGTTAAAATTAAATAACAAAGAATTTTTTAAAAAAGACTATCTTACTCTAAAGTAAAGTATTTTAAAATATAATTTTACTAAAAACATTCTATAAGTATATCCAAACGCCTCCTCTCGATCCCGGCTGATCCTTTTGTCTATAATATAAAAATATTTTCTTCGTTCCCTAATCTACTCTTATTAAACGAGCAAAAATTGTATATTTATTTGTTTGTTTATATATTTGTATCTTGGTTCTATTTTGAAAACGACTCTACCGATTTTGATGAAATTCACGGGTTAGGGGTTTTTGGGGTGACAATTCGATCTGTCACGGTCTCATCTTCGACAAAATTGTTTTTGATGGGTTTTTTCGTAATAAAATTATTTATTCTCAAGGTAGGAACAAATCCTATTATTAGGGGTTTAAAAAAGGTTTCCTTTTCCTTTTGTACCCAGGCAGACAATGGGTTGCCTTATTTCATTGTTCTAAAAGGCCTTGAAGAAGTATTGTGATTGTGGATTTTAACATATTTTGTTCTCCCTAAATGTTAGAAATATTAATAAACGTTTTATAATTGTTTTTATAAAGAACTTTATTTATTTAATAGAATAAAAAATAATCAAGAATTTATTTAAAAATATATTTCGCATAAGCAGGTCTCAATTTTTTGAAAAAACAACACATTTTGATAGGTTTTATTTAATAACAATTGGATGAATAAAAGTGAATCATATGGTTGAATCAAAACAGGTGCAGGAGGTGGGGTGTAGTGGTGGGGGATCCGGGGGTAGGGCGAGGTTTCGGGGGTGGGGTCAAGCGGGGCGGGGGTACAGTGGGCGAATACTATATATATTTCTATTTTTTTTTAATTTGAAAACGGCTCTCAAATAAAAATCGACCCTTTTATCAGAATTTTAAATTAAAAATAATATTAAAATAAAGGTTTTAAGTGAAGGAAGAAGTTACCGAGCATCGCTCGGTGCCTCCAGGTACTTTACTTTATATAAGCTTTTTTGTAGTTCTCAAAGTACTTAATTAAAATATTAAATTTTGTCAAAATTGGTAAAGTCATTTTCAAGATATTTAGAAAAAATTAAAAAGGTACAGGAATAAAGTACTAATGTTTGCGGATCAATATGTACCAAAAACTAATCAGCGCTTCATTTTATTAAAAGTATGGTAGGCTTTCAATTTCATTTCAATCGGTGCAACGGTGTGGAAAAAATCGTGGACAAAAAAAAACGATAACATCCATTCATCCGCACGCACTAATAGCAAAAATGGCACTTTTGGCCTCTCGACGAGACCCCATGTAATTTTTGGCAAAACCGTCTCGTGCTAAAATTCAACCTAATTGAATACTACAATTTGTGACTTTAATTTAGTTCATGGGTTCCGTAGTCTTTACCTGAGGACCCTTTGAAGTCGCGCTTGCCGCGAGACCGATTACAATACTTTCCCCATGCTTCGCATTGGATAAAGTAAAAAAAGTGAAACTTTTTTAAACTTAATTCTAATTAAATTCACAATCAAAATAATTAAAATACACCTAGAACGACCCGGACTGATTCCAGATCAAAAATTGAACTAGGTGATGTAACCCCACATAATATAAAACAATTAAAACGATTAAATCAAGTGGTCTTTCCAGTTTCATATAATGACAAATTTTATAAAGATGTATTAGAAGCAGGAGAACTTGCAAAATTAGCCTATTATAATGATATTGTTGTTGGTGCTGTGTGCTGTAGAATAGACACATCGGATAACTCTAGGACAGGGGGTCGGGAACCTTTCGGAAACGAAGAACCATTTCAACAAATAACGTACAAAAAATAAAATTTAGGGAGCCGCAATTTTAATTTTTAAATTATTTCAGTAACTATTATATTTACAAACACATATTATACAGATTTTGTTTTTTTGTGGGTAGAAGAAATAAAACGACATTTTTTACTATTTTTTTTTTTTTATTAATGTAAATGTAATTACAGTTATTTATTTTAATTTTAATTTCACATTCAATGCGATTTTGGACTTGTATTTTATTAGCCGATTTAGTCAAATTTGGAGTGTACTTGGTGTATTTTAGAAGCATTTCTGCTTTTAAAATTGCATCCGTTAGTCTGCTTCTATGTTTGTTTTTAATGTAGTTCATTATAGAGAAAAATTGTTCACAATTGTATGTGTATCCAAATAAGGTCAAAATTCCATAAGTTAATTTGCTGGTATTTGAATAATTAGCTGGAAAAGCGTTCCAGCATTTAAATATAATGTCCTGTGGTGTTTCCTCCAGAGTTGTCTCAAGTTTTTGCATCAAGATACTTTTATTCTGAATTCCCAGAATCTTCATTTGTAGATCTGCAATAGATATCCCAGGAAAAGTTTTGATGTCTATTAATTTTAAATCACACGTCAGCGGATGTATTTTCATCTCCTGATCTTATCTAAAATCTTGAAATCTATTTGAAAATGAAACTAAAATAAAATTAATCATTTCAGCGAATATTTTGCAATCAATTTTTTTAAACTCATTCTGTAATTTCATAGATTTATCAAAAATACGGTTGCTACAGTAGATTTTTCTTGAAAATTTAAGAGCAGTGCGGCACATATTTCAGCAAAGAGCCACATTCGGCTCAGGTTCCCCACCCCTGCTCTTAGGAGGCTGTATATAATGACATTGGGCTGTCTTTATCCTTACAGAAGAGTCGGAATTGGTTCGAAAATGGTCGAGCATGTATTAAATTTTGTTGAAAAGGATGGAAATTTCGATAGTATTTTCTTGCATGTTCAGGTAAATAATGAAGGAGCTATTGATTTTTATAAAAAATTTGGTTTCGAAATCGTAGAAACAAAAGAACATTATTATAAAAGAATCGAACCAGCAGATCTTCAAAAACAACAACAAATGGTGATGGGAAACATTACGACGAAAAAAAAATAATGAAAAATGATAAAAAAAATTATGTAATCATTATTGGACAATTTATAAATTATTGTACAAATTTGCAAGTCCTTTTAAAATATAATAATCCTTCTTATAATATGATAACAACTTTAAGATTTTACCAAAAATACATACATGTCAATATTTCCCGTCAGAATTCTGTTTATAAATTAATTGATCTTAAATATTCATAAATATATTTAAATTCATTCGAAAATGAATCTTAAATAATGATTTTATTTAAAAGTTTTTTTTTTGGCTTTTCGGCCTTTCTAGCCATAAGCCAATTTACGATACTATTTATTTTATATTTTTTTTAAATATGTCTCTACCCCACGGTCAGATTTTAGCCGGCTGCCTCGAGTCGGATTCGAACCCGGGTCACCTGGTTAGCAGGCTGGCACGCTAACCTCTAGCCTATCTGACCCCCCCCCTAAAAGTTGAAAAAAAATAATAATACACAACATTTTCCATTATTGAAAGAATGGTGTGATAAAAATTTTGCAAAATTTGCTGAAGATATAAGAAATTTTATAGTATATACATTTTAAATGATGATATACAGAAATTGGTAAATTATGAGTAGAGACCGGATTTTATGCAGTAGAAACAGACAAAAAATACTATAAAATATGCAGTTAAAAATGCTGAAATATACAAGTAATATACAGTAGTATAAATATTGTTAGATATCGTGGCTGTGATGAAACTGTACTAGATGAAGGAGGAGGTATCAGCAAAAGATGGAATCACTGGGTTCAATAAAACACCTTTAATAAGACGTTTCGGCCTGAATTTTATTTGGCCATCTTCAGTCAATTAGGAGTTATACACAAAATGCGGTACACATATGTGATCGATCACATATGTGTACCGCATTTTGTGTATAACTCCTAATTGACTGAAGATGGCCAAATAAAATTCAGGCCGAAACGTCTTATTAGAGCTGTTTTATTGAACCCAGTGATTCCCTCTTTGGCTGATAGCTTCTCCTTCATCTAGTACATACAGTAGTATATGTTGAAATATGCAAGATATGCAGTTAAAGATGCAAAATTAATTTTTCTATGCACTAAAAGATTAAAATTTAAGAGAAATAAAACCAACTTCAAAAAAATTATATGCAACAAATAAAATAATAAGAACTCAAAAATCAAATAAAATGAACTAAAAGGTATAAAATAATTATCTAATTTGGTTACAACTAAACGATGAAATTGTTACATGAAATTAATTTTTGAAGTCGGTGCTAAACAAACTACATAAGCCAGTTTAGCTGCCAAACGTACTAAGTAAGATTCGTTGAGTTCGAATGATAAAATGTATAATTTTGGTACCGACTTCAAAAAGTGATTTCATGTAAATATTTCGTCGTTTAGTTGACACTAAATTAGATAATTATTTTATAACTTTTAGTGCATTATATTTGATTTTTGAGTTCTTATTATTTTATAAGTATAGTCACTTTGAAGATCGTAAAAGAAGCTGTGTTTGCAACGTTACAAGGCCGTTTGATTATAGGTAGATTTTTTTACTTTATCCAATGCGAAGCATGGGAGAAAGTATTGGAATCGCTCTCGCGGCAAGCGCGACTTCAAAGGGTCCTCAGGTAGAGACTACGCAACCCATGGACTCAATTAAGGTCACAAATTGAAGTATTCAATGAGATTGAATTTTAGCACGTGACGGTTTTGCCAAAAATTACCTGGAATCTCGTCGAGAGGCCAAAAGTGCCATTTTTTTGGAAGTGCGTGGGGATGGATGGATGGATGGATGTGTGTGTGTGTGTTATCGTTTTTTTCGTCCACGATTTTTTCCACACCTTTGCGCTGATTGAAATGAAATTGAAAACCTACCATTAGTTTAAGAAAATGAAGCGCCGATTAGTTTTTGGTACATATCGGTCCACAAACATTAATACTTTATTTCAGTACTTTTTTAGTTTTTTCTAAATATATTGAAAATGACTTAACCAATTTTAATGAAATTTAATATCCTAATTAAGTACCTTGGGGACCACAAATAAGGTTAAATAAAGTTTTTAGTAAAATTATATTTTAAAGTACTTTACTCAAGAACATATTAATATTTCAAATGAATTTGGATAAAGTTTAGCAACGATCCGTTGCAGTTTATTTTTAATTATCACTAATACAGGGTTCCAAGCCTGCCTCACGGGCGAGCCTAGTATCAAATTAAGGTAGTTCTTTCACAAATGCAAAAATTCAAGAAGTCTTTGAAACTTGGAATATAAGTCATTAAAAGCATAATACACATACTGTTAAAATTTGAAGACGATTTACCACATCAAACATGAAATAATTGCAATTAAAAATGACATTTTTAACATAGGGTAGATAGTGAAAGGGTGGGGATATGATCATTATTTATTTTTTTTCATTAAAGGACTTTCACCATCTTGATGAAAAACTAATATTTGTTAGAATAATATATTCGGAGTAACTTAAAAAAAAAATTGAAATTATTTACCATGTAGTTTTGATAAAAAACAAAAAAAAACATATTTGGGCGACTATTTTTAGTGGAGGGGATATAAGCACAATGGCTTGGAAACGACCGGCAAGTATGTGTGTATCTATATAGAGATTTCGTAGTGTGAGTGGACAGTCAGGTAAAAAAATATACCCTAAAATTTTAGTTCCTTTCATATTTATAGAGTGGATATGAGGCTAAAACTTTTGGCGTGGATTGTCGCGAAAGAACCTCCTTAAGGCAAAACATTTTTTTAGCTCATTATGTTTAAAAATGTTCGAAATGAAAATGCTTTATTTTTGCTTATGCTTTTGTCAAAACAACGGCTTAAAATATTAATCAAATCATTCTGCTAATCTTAATTTCAAAATAAATTTAAAAAAATCTTCAGCAATGAATTTTTTTTGTCTTTATTCAAATACCCAGGATAATTTAGGAACGCAATTCGTAAAAAGTTCGTTCTTGTGGTTGAATATTTGTATATTAAGACCAATGACGATATTAGTAGCTTTAAAAAATTAGTATAGAAATTCAAGCGACTTGTCTACAGCTATTTTTATTTTGTCATAAAAAATAAATAAATAAATTAATTAATTAATATGACACAATAAATAAATCAACAACATCTCTGATCTAGGTAGTAATAGACCATCTCTCTAGGGTTTCTGTAGTAATTAAATAATTGAATTTCCTGTGCGAGGAAATTTTGAGCATTCTAGTCTTAGACAGTCTGGTTAAAAATTCAGAAAAAATTGTTTTTTGAATGATTTTTTTGAGATTTTAAGGAGATGTTATAATAAAGACTTAAATGAAAAGAATGAAATTGACTTTTATATTTAAGTATATTGTTAATTAAGTAGTAATAAGGGCGTTTCTAGCTTAAAAAAATTTTCACATTTTTTTCGTATTTATTCAATATAAGGGTGAGCGAACCTTTAATTATATATTTCTTGAGACGTCACTTGAATTTATTTTTAGAGAAGTATTTTATTATAGATATAAAGGATTACTTCTAAGGAAAGCGGTGTTGGTTGTAAGTGAAACATAGTAAATAAAATAATATATATCAAAAAAATATATATATATATATATATATAAATATAGAGGTGGGGTTCCACAGGAATAAAATTACTACAGTTTAAAAATAAAACTCAAAATATTTATAGAAAACCTAGTTTTACAGAAATTGTAACCCTTACTCGTCCAACCAAATAGTATATACTCGTCCAACCAAATAGTAAATACGCGGCCTTTTACTCAATGCTCAACAGATTAATACATATCACATTGACTCCTCCCCAACATTATATAAATGAATTAGAAATTATACATAAAATTGCTGAACATAATGGTTACCCTTTTCATATCATTATCCAAATCCACAAAAAAGTCCAATTTAAATGCACCCTTAACAAATTATATCCCTCCACTCCAACTACAGAAACAATTTACAATGATTTCCCTTCACCCATATCCAATTGTTTCAAGAAACATGGAATCCCACCAGCACCTTATAGCAGATATAACGTTTCCTCCATTCTAGTGAATAATAAAATTGATAAAATCGATCCCATTAATAGAAGTGGCGTGTATATGCTCGAATGTAGCGACTCTGAAGCGATCTAGATAGACCAAACTGGAAGATCGCGAAGAAATACGCTACTCTGAGCATATAAGATCGCTAAGGCAATTAACTTTAAATAACACACCCTTCGATTCCACTTCTTTTGCTGACCAAAATGAAAATCATTCCCCATCCCCTAACAACCCTCAACCTTTACATTTCGCTCCCAAAGGCCCTAAATTGGATTTATTAGAGTCGGCCGAAATAAAGAAAGCAATCTTTAACAAAAAAACAATTCTGAATAACCAACAAGATATCAAAAGGTCCGCTATAATAGAATTATTATTTAAATAGTTTCAATAGTTTTGTTCCCCTTTTTAAGTTTTCAGCCCAAAATCTATTCAAAAACAAAGGCTTAAATAATCCCTTTAAAACCTCTATATCAAATCCTGATTACTCCTTTATTATATTAATCATAGAGCACTATTGTTTCTCTTCTTTTTCAAACATGCCATTCAAATCTATACATACCTGTGTGGCATTCTCTCGAATACTCCCCCACTGTTCCTCCACTAACCCTTCCACCTCCACCACCACACATTCTACCTAAATACTTGTATGTATTATTTCAACCAGTTAGTTTATTATAACTGGGTGAATAGCACGAAATATATTGAGTTTTATTTTTAAACTGTAGTGATTTTATTCCTGTGAAACCACACATCTATATATATATATATATATATATATATATATATATATATTTGATATATATATTTTATATATATATATTCTGCTTTACTGAAATAATAATAAAGGAAGGTTAAGAAATTGTATAATGAATTCGAAAAAAGGATTTTTAAATAACAATGTAAGTATTTATTAATTAATTTTTTATTATTAGGTAAGAATAACAATATTGATAGTTGAAATTTACATTGAAATCTCTTTATTTAAACTAGAATACTTTTATGAATTTAATTCAATATTTGAACTTGATGAATAGATAATTTTAAAATATTTCTTCTCCGTTCACTATTACTAACTCTTTTACTATTCACATACAGAATTCAAGTAAATTCATTCAGGTGTCCTCTATCTTGTGTGTATTTGAAATAAATTCTTAAGGTAGTTATTTCGCGACAATACTAGCAAAAAGTTAATGCTAGAGTATATAGAACGGACAATACAGATGAATATTTCATAAACCCAAAACTTTTTGCTGTTTATGTCCCACTACTAGCCAATCCCGTGGTCGTTTTACAAATCTGGCAACACTATCCGAGCTTGTATATATTTTATCATAGAAATTTCAGATAAAGTACATTATAAAGGGAGCTTTATAAAACAAAAAGTTCTTAATAAGCGATTGAAAGCTGTTGAGAAAATGGCTGAAGTGAAAAAATGTTAACCCACTTTAATACACTTTTTAGGTTAAATAAATGCGTTGTTGCCAGCCAGTTTTTAGTGTACATTTTTCATTATTATCTCAGAAACTGTGTTGTAACTATGAATTAAGGGGAGTCGAGTAGCTCAGTCAGCTAACGCACTGGCTTCGCTTCGGCATCGATCGATTATGAAGATGTTGAAGTGGAGGTCCGGTGTTCGATCCTAGCTGGCAAATAAAAATTTATACCGGCTGAAAACTCGGCTCCCTCACTAACCCTACTAAAATCTACTTATGTGCCGTCTAAATGGGCTTTGTTCACGGTGACATTAAATAAAAAAAAAAAAAAAAAAAACTATTAAATAAAATTTTCTTAAAAAATGTATTAGTTATTGTTTTATGTTTTTTTATACCAATGGTAAGAAGAGTTTCTTAATTATAATTAAATATGTATGTAAACTTTCTGATATCCCGTATAGTGCAATGTATAAGAGTCTGAAAAACTCTATCTTAATTTAATATCTCCGGAAGTATATTGTTCGTTAATTTCGTTTTGCCACCAATCGATGCACAAGTATTTAAATAATAATCCGTCTAAATTTCACAAATATCCTAAGAAAACCCGATATGGTGAAACAACTATTTTAATTAAATAGAATAATTGTGATCTCATTCAATTTTCTATTCTTTATAGATGATTTAATAAATCAATGGTCAATATATCTACGTGTAATATGTATTTTATTTATTCTTTTGCCGACGGTTTTGGACACTCAATTGTATCGTAGATTCGAAATAAATGACGAAAATTAATAATTTGTTAACTCTGATTTGCATGAAGAAGGATATCAATTAGAATTCGAAACGTCGTTGGAAGAGAAAATAAAATTTATTACACCGATATGTTGTCCGTTGTTTTATTCATCACTTACATATTTATCTTGAGACAGTCTTATAACTCAAAAACTATGCACTAAATGAAAAAAGTTTCAAATAACGTTATTGTTTGTTTACCTAGAACAAGCTTTCAAAGGTATTTCGAGATAAAGTTCTGTTTTTTAAATGGAAACCTATATGTATTCTGAATTTACAAAAAAAAACTGAACAACTTTCATGAGAACTATTTTTTTATAAGACATCAAATAAAAATAATATTAAATCAATTAGATCTCAAAAGAAAAATCCTAATAATTATTTTTAACAATCATTCAACTTAATTATTAAATAATAAAGATCAAATATTTAATTATTAAATAAATAATTAATAATATAATCATTTTGCCCTCAGGAGATTCATTTAATGGTAATGTAAACCTTTTAAAAAAAAAAAAAAATAGTAAATATAAAGGCTACGAAGAAACTGAAACAGGCCAAAATAAGGAAATTAGAACTGGAATTCATCCAAAAAGACTTGCGATACACTCTTTGGAATGCCTCAGAACAGTGTCGACAAAATAATTAAATTATTTATTTAATAATTAAATATTTGATAGTTAAGTCTATAGCTATGTTTATATTAGCCTGACCGACACGTGATTGGCTCAATTAACCTATAATCGGAGTGGGTGCTCCTACTTGAAAACAATTGAAACCTCGTAGTTATATTGTATTATTTGTTCGTGTTCAATAAATAATTATAATTAATTATATGTGGGATTTAAATAAAAATTCAAATTTGAATCAAATTATTCACAAAAATAAAAGCTTTAACAGCTTCATTACGAATATATAGGTTTCTATTTAAAAAACAGAACTTGACTCAATTCTGTCTTCAACAAAAAATGCTCCATTTTTATTATGGTAATACAATATAACTATCTCCTGGATTGACATGAGAAATAAACTTTTTTAACTCAAGAATTTTAAATAATTCTATTAAACAGAAAATAATCTCTTAAATCTGAGTATAATGAAGCTTTAATATTCAAGTTTGAATTTGTATTTAAATCACACATGATTAATTTATAATTATTTGTTTCAATAAATAATTATTAATTAATCATGTGTGATTTAAATAAAAATTCAAACTTTAATCAAATTAATCACAAAAATAAAACCTTTTGAAATACCACTATAATCCGTTAAATAATTCCTGGGTACAAAAATAAAAGCTTCAACACAAAAATAAAAGCTTAAACAGCTTCATTACTAAAGTTTTAATATCATTATAAACACTTATTTTCATTGTTGTGACTTTTCGATTTAATAAATATTTATTTAATAATTTATTATTTAATCATTATTATTTAATAATTAAGTTAAATTGATAGAGATTTTCTTTAGGAGACGGACTGGTATAAATATGCAATTGGATGTTGATGAAAGCAGTCCACGGTGGTTGTAAAAATAAGACTATAGAGGTTTTATTATTTTACATTTATTTGTTAAACCGACGTTTCGGAGATTTATTCTCTCCTTCTTCAGGGTCTATATAATTGAGGGAAGACGAACATTAATTAGTATTGGGATTTTCACAAATCATTCAAATATAAAAACAATATAAACAAAACAAAAATTATGTTTATATTGTTTTTATATTTGAATGATTTGTGAAAATCCCAATACTAATTAATGTTCGTCTTCCCTCAATTATATAGACCCTGAAGAAGGAGAGAATAAATCTCCGAAACGTCGGTTTAACAAATAAATGTAAAATAATAAAACCTCTATAGTCTTATTTTTTACAACCACCGTGGACTGCTTTCATCAACATCCAATTGCATTAAGTTAAATAATTATTAACATTTTTACTTTTTTTGAGATCTAATTGATTTAATATTTTTTTTTTATTTGATGTGGTATAAAAAATAGTTGCAATAAAAGTTGATCAGTTTTTTTTTGTAGATTCAGAATATGTATAGAAATATATAGGTTTCCATTTAAAAAACTGAAGTTGACCTTGAAATACCCTTGAAAGCTTGTTCTAGGTCGGGAAACAATAGCCTAGTTTAGTTTCCCCTCGATATAAATAAAGTTTTTTTCATATAATGCACTGTTTTTGAGATATAAGATTGTCTCAAGATAAAAAAACTCACCCGGTATATATAGAATAATAATTCTTGATTGTATTATTAAATGATACATTAAATTTAAATTCAACCAGGCGAATGTGGAGTTACACAAACAAAGCCCCAATTCGCCTGCGAATATTTTAAATCTTGACAAACTGTTTATTCCCTGCGATGGAATTGGCCAGGTTCTGGAGTCACGTGTGATTCTTGGACTGCCGGACACGAGGAAGAAGAGAATTCTGATAATTTAACCAACATTTTAACAATTTTCTCAGCTTCCTCTGGCCATATTTTAAACCCCGGGATATCGATAAGAACCATAAATTGGCTATAGACTTGTCAGCTTCCTCTGGCCATATTTTAAACCCCGGGATATCGATAAGAACCATAAAATGGCTATAACATTCTCAGCTTCCTCTGGCCATATTTTAAAACCCGAGATATCGATAAGAACCATAAAATGGCTATAACATTCTCAGCTTCCTCTGGCCATATTTTAAACCCCGGGATATCGATAAGAACCATAATATGGCTATAGACTTCTCAGCTTCCTCTGGCCATATTTTAAACCCCGGGATATCGATAAGAACCATAAAATGGCTATAACATTTTCAGCTTCCTCTGGCCATATTTTAAACCCCGGGTTATCGATAAGAACCATAATATGTCTATAGACTCAAGACTAATTCCTAACTTGAGATTCAAGTTTCTTTCTTTTTATTACCTAGATGTCTTTAGCTGAGTCTGGATAATTAGTATTTTTTAAGATTATTATCGAATTAAAGGTGTGAGGGGGAAATTTACCCCAATGAACAAGCCCATTATTAATGTATAGGTATTTATTTATTTATTTAGATAATGGAGGAAAATAAGTTACTCAGAAATGAAATTAAATCGTTGATGGATAAATTTAAATATGTATCGAAAAATGTAAGTATATTTATTTATTATTGGTAAATTATTTATTAAATATTTATTTAACTATTTATTTGTTTAGATGACTGAACAATCAAAGAAAAGGATTATACTTGAAGTAGAAATTTTGGAATTGCATCAATCAGTAAGTTTATTTATTAGTTTTTGGTGAATTATTTATTAACTAATTCAAAATTTATTAACTAATTTCAGAACACAATTCCTAATTGGCTAAAGGGTAGAATTTAACATGAAAACAGATATCAAATAATTTTAATTTGTAATTTTAAATATTATTAGATGTTGAATATAAAAACAATTATTATTTTTAACATTTACTTTAATTGAATAAAAATATTTTAATAAATTAAATTAGTTTTCATGTTAAATTCTACCCTTTAGCCAATTACGAATTGTGTTTTGAAATCAGTTTCTTTCGCATAAAAATGCAAATATTATTTTTTGTTTTTTAAAAAAGTAGAATGTTTTATACCATTTTGAAATCTTGATTAAATGCGTCAATTTTTTAGATAATTTGCCATTATTGTTTGACAAAGTTTTTTTTAAGATATCAAGAGTCAAACTTAGCTGATTAAAATTTTTTGACACACGAATCTGACAAAAATATTTTTTTTCTCAAAAAGTAAAATATTCTTAGTTATTTTCTGTTTTATGATCAATGGCAGTATTATTCAGGATTCCTTAAAAAAATTAGAATTATATAAAAATTTTTAAGAAAAAAATAAAAACCGACTTCAAAAAATTAAAATGCAAAAAATAAAATACACTAAAAGGTATAAAATAATTATTATCTTATTTAGTTACAACTAAACGACGAAATATTAACACGAAATTACTTTTTGAAGTCGGTGCCAAACATATACCTTTTATGAATCGCACTCGACGGATATTACTTAGTACGTTTGGAGGATATGCTCGCTTATAGGTATAGTTTGTTTGGTACCGAATTCAAAAAGTAATTTCGTGTTAATATTTCGTCGTTTAGTTGTAACTAAATAAGATAATAATTATTTTATACCTTTTAGTGTATTTTATTTGTTGCATTTAATTTTTTGAAATCTGTTTTTATTTTTTTCTTAAAAATTTTTATTTTTCTCTTTTTAGTGATGTTATTAATAGTGATCATATCATCAGAACTTGACCAAATTAATATGACACCATCCCTAAGACACCCCCTTTCGGATAAAAAAAGAACCATCGAAATCGGTTCATAAACAAAGAGGTTAGGTCTAAACAAACCTAATAAAAAAGGTCTAATACATATGAAAAAAAATCGAAAAAAAAATGGGACCAATCGGAAGCTAGACTGGACCCAATGCAAAAAAATTTTCAAAATCGGTTGAAAATTGGCGGAGATATGAGGTAACATAGGCACAAAAAAAAAAAAAAAAAAAAAAAAAAATTCAGTCGAATAGAGAACCTCCTCCTATTTTGAAGCCGGTTAAAAATATGAAAATTCGTAGTCACAGCATTCAAATATTTAGAGCAGGGTAGCGATTTTCAAGGTTTTCAAAAAAATTCCCATAACTCGAAAACTAAGAGAGTTTTATTAAAATTTTTTTTTTATTTTGGACAATCCTGAACTCACCTATCTCGGGTTCACGTTTGATCCTTGACTTTTGGGACAGCCTGTATTTGTATTAATTTAATTATTTATTATAGGTCATTGAAGAAAAAAATGGCAAATCTATATTAAAAAATAAAAATCTCGTTTTAAACAAAAGCGTAAATATATTTATTTATTTTTAGAGTGCGTGGCTGTGATGAAACTGTATTAGATGAAGGAGGAGGTATCAGCCAAAGATGGAATCACTGGGTTCAATAAAACACCTTTAATAAGACGTTTCGGCCTGAATTTTATTTGGCCATCTTCAGTTGATTAGGCTAAAAATGTTTAAAAATAGATGTTAATTGATAGATTTTATACAAAATTACAAGTTGACCAAGTTGGTTGTTTAAACTCAGAGTTATACACAAAATGCGGTATACATATGTGATCGAACCAAGCCTTGTCAAAAATATAAAAAAAATTAGTTTCATGTAAATTTATAACGTGCCTGGACCCAAAAGTTTCAGAATGAAAGTAATGAGTTTATATACTATTTTTTCCTATATATTACATTATAATTAAATATTTGGCCCTCATGGGAGGTCGTCATAAATCTCATCGTTACTTATTTACAAACAAAAGTCCAAATTAGAATTTAATCACTTTTAAATCACATGCATTTCTTCCATTCAATCAAATTATTCAATTCTTACATGTATTCTCCAATCTATCAAAAAATCCCACCCAAAAAATGCCTTATTTTTGACAAGGCTTGGTCTTGGTTCGATCACATATGTGTACCGCATTTTGTGTATAACTGTGAGTTTAAACAACCAACTTGGTTAACTTGTAATTTTGTATAAAATATATCAATTAACATCTATTTGTAAAAATTTTTAGCCTAATCAGCTGAAGATGGCCAAATAAAATTCAGGCCGAAACGTCTTATCAAAGGTGTTTTATTGAACCCAGTGATTCCATCTTTGGCTGATACCTTCTCCTTCATCTAAGACTATTTATTTATTTATTTATTATTGATTTATTATTTATTTATTGAATTATTTATTTGTTTAGATCACTGAAAAAAATAAGCGCATAAGTATTTTGAAAGCCGAAAATGTGAAATTGAAACAATCTGTAAGTTTATTTTTATTTTTGGTAAATTATTTATTATATTATATATGTATTAATTTAATTATTTATTATAGGTCGTTGAAGGAAAAAATACCAAAGATAAATTAGATAAAGAAAATCTTGATTTAAACCAAAGGGTAAGTTTATTTATTTATTTATTTATTATTGATTTATTATTTATTTATCGAATTATTTATTTGTTTAGAACACTGAAGAAAAAAACGAAAAAAGTATTTTAAAAGCCGAAAATGTTAAATTGAAACAATCTGTAAGTTTATTTATTAGTTTTTGTAGAAAATCATAAGATGTTGTCATCTATTAAATCCGATGGAATGGAATATTTTTAATTATATGTCAGAGGGGTTGTTTTTCACCCCTCGGGAATCGAACCCGAGTGCCAGTAACAGCAATCCGGGCCACCTGGCTCACCTGCGGGATACGAACCTCTCTGACATATGCAAACGCGTAAAATATTCCATTCCATCGGATTTAATAGATGACACCATCTTATGATTTTCTAGTAAATTTGAATCTATTACCATCGGCAAATTAATATCTTTCATATTAGTTTTTGGTTAATTATTTTTTATATATTTATTAATTTATTTATTTATTATAGGTCGTTGAAGGAAATAATACCAAAGAAAAATTAGATAAAGAAAATCTTGATTTAAACCAAATGGTAAATTTATTTATTTATTTATTTATTATTGATTTGTTAATTATTTATTGAATTATTTATTTGTTTAGATAACTGAAGAAAAAAAGGAAAAAAGTATTTTAAATGCCGAAAATGTGAAATTGAAACAATCTGTAAGTTTATTTTTATTTTTGGTGAATTATTTATTATATTATATTATATGTATAAATTTAATTATTTATTATAAGTCATTGAAGAAAAAAATGGCAAAACTATATTAGAAAATAAAAATCTCGTTTTAAACCAAAGCGTAAATATATTGTATTTATTTATTTATTATTGATTTATTATTTATTTATTTATTGAATTATTTATTTGTTTAGATCACTGAAGAAAAAAACGAAAAAAGCATTTTAAAAGCCGAAAATGGGAAATTGAAACAATCTGTAAGTTTATTTTTATTTTTGGTGAATTATTTATTATATAATAGTATATATGTATTAATTTAATAATTTATTATAGGTCGTTGAAGGAAAAAATACCAAAGATAAATTAGATAAAGAAAATCTTGATTTAAACCAAAAGGTAAGTTTATATATATATTTATTTATTTATTATTGATTTATTATTTATTTATTGAATTATTTATTTGTTTAGATCACTGAAAAAAATAAACTCATAAGTATTTTGAAAGCCGAAAATGTAAAATTGAAACAATCTGTAAGTTTATTTTTATTTTTGGTGAATTATTATATTATATATGTATTAATTTAAGTATTTATTATAGGTCGTTGAAGGACAAAATACCAAAAATAAATTAGATAAAGAAAATCTTGATTTAAACCAAAGGGATATGTTTATTTATTTATTTATTATTGATTTATTATTTATTTATTGAATTATTTATTTGTTTAGATAACTGAAGAAAAAAGGAAAAAAGTATTTTAAAAGCCGAAAATGTGAAATTGAAACAATCTGTAAGTTTATTTTTATTTTTGGTGAATTATTTATTATATTATATATGTATTAATTTAATTATTTATTATAGGTCATTGAAGAAAAAAATGGCAAAAACTATATTAGAAAATAAAAATCTCGTTTTAAGCCAAAAGCGTAAATATATTTATTTATTTATTTATTATTTATTTATTATTTAATTATTGAATTATTTATTTGTTTAGATCACTGAAGAAAAAAACGAAAAAAGTAAATTAAAAGAAAAAATTGTGGAATTGAATCAATCTGTATGTTTATTTATTAGTTTTTGGTTAATTATTTTTTATATATTTATTAATTTAATTATTTATTATAGGTCGTTGAAGGAAAAAATACCAAAGATAAATTAGATAAAGAAAATCTTGATTTAAACCAAAGGGTAAGTTTATTTATTTATTTATTTAATATTGATTTATTATTTATTTATTGAATTATTTATTTGTTTAGATAACTGAAGAAATAAAGGAAAAAAGTATTTTAAAAGCCGAAAATGTGAAATTGAAACAATCTGTAAGTTTATTTATTAATTTTAATTATTTATTATATTATATATGTATTAATTTAAGTATTTATTATAGGTCGTTGAAGGACAAAATACCAAAAATAAATTAGATAAAGAAAATCTTGATTTAAACCAAAGGGTAATGTTTATTTATTTATTTATTATTGATTTATTATTTATTTATTGAATTATTTATTTGTTTAGATCACTGAAGAAAAAAACGAAAAATGTATTTTAAAAGCCGAAAATGTGAAATTGAAACAATCTGTAAGTTTATTTTTATTTTTGGTGAATTATTTATTATATTATATTATATATATAAATTTAATTATTTATTATAAGTCATTGAAGAAAAAAATGGCAAAACTATATTAGAAAATAAAAATCTCGTTTTAAACAATAGCGTAAATATATTTATTTATTTATTTATTATTGATTTATTATTTATTTATTTATTGAATTATTTATTTGTTTAGATCACTGAAGAAAAAAACGAAAAAAGCATTTTAAAAGCCGAAAATGTGAAATTGAAACAATCTGTAAGTTTATTTTTATTTTTGGTGAATTATTTATTATATTATATATGTATATAAATTTAATTATTTATTATAGGTCATTGAAGAAAAAAATGCCAAAAATATATTAGAAAATAAAAATCTCGTTTTAAACTATAGGGTAAATATATTTATTTATTTATTTATATATTGATTTATTATTTATTTATTGAATTATTTATTTGTTTAGATCACTGAAGAAAAAAACGAAAAAAGTATTTTAAAAGCCGAAAATGTGAAATTGAAACAATCTGTAAGTTTATTTTTATTTTTGGTGAATTATTTATTATATTATATATGTATTCATTTAATTATTTATTATTCATTTATTATTTATTTATTGAATTATTTATTTGTTTAGATCACTGAAGAAATAAACGAAAAAAGTATTTTAAAAGCTGAAAATGTTAAATTGGAACAATCTGTAAGTTTATTTTTATTTTTGGTGAATTATTTATTATATTATATATGTATTAATTTAATTATTTATTATAGGTCACTGTAGAAAAAAATGCCAAACGATATATTAGAAAATAAAAATCTCGTTTTAAAAAACTATAGGGTAAATATATTTAAATTTATTTATTTATTATTGATTTATTATTTATTTATTGAATTATTTATTTGTTTAGATCACTGAAGTAAAAAAAGAAAAAAGTATTTTAAAAGCCGAAAATGTGAAATTGAAACAATCTGTAAGTTTATTTTTATTTTTGGTGAATTATTTATTATATTATATATGTATTAATTAAATTATTTATTATAGGTCATTGAAGAAAAAAATGCCAAAAATATATTAGAAAATAAAAATCTCGTTTTAAACTATAGGGTAAATATATTTATTTATTTATTTACTATTGATTTATTATTTATTTATTGAATTATTTATTTGTTTAGATCACTGAAGATAAAAACGAAAAAAGTATTTTAAAAGCCGAAAATGTGAAATTGAAACAATCTGTAAGTTTATTTTTATTTTTGGTGAATTATTTATTATATTATATATGTATTAATTTAATTATTTATTATTGATTTATTATTTATTTATTGAATTATTTATTTGTTTAGATCACTGAAGAAATAAACGAAAAAAGTATTTTAAAAGCTGAAAATGTTAAATTGGAACAATCTGTAAGTTTATTTTTATTTTTGGTGAATTATTTATTATATTATATATGTATTAATTTAATTATTTATTATAGGTCACTGTAGAACCAAATGCCAAACATATATTAGAAAATAAAAATCGCGTTTTAAACTATAGGGTAAATATATTTATTTATTTATTTATTATTGATTTATTATTTATTTATTGAATTATTTATTTGTTTAGATAACTAAAGAAAAAAACGAAAAAAGTATTTTAAAAGCCGAAAATGTGAAATTGAAACAATCTGTAAGTTTATTTTTATTTTTGGTGAATTATTTATTATATTATATATGTATTAATTTAATTATTTATTAAATTTTGGAATTGATTCAATCTGTAAGTTTATTTATTAGATTTTGGTTAATTATTTTTTATATATTTATTAATTTAATTATTTATTATAGGTCGTTGAAGGAAAAAATACCAGAGATAAATTAGATAAAGAAAATCTTGATTTAAACCAAATGGTAAGTTTATTTATTTATTTATTTATATTGATTTATTATTTATTTATTGAATTATTTATTTGTTTAGATCACTGAAGAAATAAACGAAAAAAGTATTTTAAAAGCCGAAAATGTTAAATTGAAACAATCTGTAAGTTTATTTTTATTTTTGGTGAATTATTTATTATATTATATATGTATTAATTTAATTATTTATTATAGGTCATTGTAGAAAAAAATGCCATAAACTATATTAGAAAATAAAAATCTCGTTTTAAACATATAGGGTAAATATATTTATTTATTTATTTATTATTGATTTATTATTTATTTATTGAATTATTTATTTGTTTAGATCACTGAAGAAAAAAACGTAAAAAGTATTTTAAAAGCCGAAAATGTGAAATTGAAACAATCTGTAAGTTTATTTTTATTTTTGGTGAATTATTTATTATATTATATATGTATAAATTTAATTATTTATTATAGGTCATTGAAGAAAAAAATTATCAGGATGGAACTCGAAATATTTTCAATGCATTATTGAAAGGCTCATTAGCCGGGGTAAAATATTGGTACCATTCATAGATTGTATAGTTCTTGTTGTCCAAAGGAGTGAATATGGAGGCGGAGAGTTCTTTTTATAATACAACACCCTTAATGTTTGCCTCCAGCCATGGATATGTCCCTATAGTCCAAACATTACTGGACAAGGGGGCGAACATCAACCATCAAGATAATGGCAAATACACACCACTACATTGGGTAGTTTATCATAATCACTTGCCAATGGTCAAATTATTAATCGAAAGGGGGCGGATAGAAGTTTGATAGATGACGAGAATAAAACTCCATTAGATGATGCTAGAGCGTTTGGAAGGAAATGTATTGAGGATTATTTGTCGTCCCTTTAACATCCTGAGAAATGACCCTCCTACTTTAATTAAATAAATAATTAAATTAAATGATCATAATGACACACACACACACTATCAATATATAATTTTAAAATTAAATAATAATTTTTCACAACGTTTCGACTTTTAATTCCAAATTAATCTTCATCCTATGATATAGATCCAATATAGCGCTAATTAAATTAACAATTCAATAAAAGCGAAACATCGTGTAAATTATTAATATAATTTTGAATTAATAATTACAATCCCCACGGTTGAGTTTTTTATTTTCATTTGAGACAGTTTTATAACTCAAAAACAGTGCATTCTATTGAAATAAGCTGACGTGTTATGATATGGCCATCCATTTGTCTTTACCATACAACCTGGCCCCTCACTTATATTTAATATTTAATAAAATTATTTATATTCATGTAGGGGGGGTTAGTTTTAGCATTTTTAGACTCCTGGGGGTCCACTGATTATGTATACAAAATTTGGTTGAGTTTGGTACAAGAGCATAGATTTTCATTTTTTGCCCCCCCCCCCCCTTTGGATGGTTAGTTTCTGCATTTTTAGACTTCTGGGGGTCCACTGATTATGTATACAAATTTGGTTGTGCTTGCTCATATGGCCTAGATTTTTAATTTTTAAATCCCCCCCTCCGCCCCCTTAATTTTGGGTCGATATGCACCAAAATCTAATCTGCTGTTCAGTGATTTCCGCGAAAAGTTGCTCACGATTCACGTCAAAAATACTGGAGGGATTATATGAATTATATTCATATTTGTATCAGATGTCTTCTAATTTACGTTTTTAGCTATAAAACGTTTTAATATTTTGACTCCAAAAGGGGATTTGGGGGAGCGCACGAATGAAAATTATCAAATAACTTCTAAACTATTAACTCTGCGGCAAATATTATAATGAGCAAAGTTGTAGGGGATGTGATTTCTGACAACTTTTGTTTAAAAAAAAATGGGTGCGTGTACTTATGTACGCGCGTGAGAAGTTATACTTCTTTGGCATCATTAAAAATAAGTTTTTAATTGCATACAAATCATTAATTAAAATAAAATAATAAAAGAATTGGAAAAGGATAGTCAACACAGTCAATAAAGTTCAGTTTAAATTTGAAAAATTAAATAAATAAATATTTATTTTCTTACATTAAGTGTAACATAAATTCTCTCATTATTCGAATGTTTTTTTTAAATAAGCTCCTGTTTTGTTTATTGGTTTTTTTACTGACAAGCCTTGCCGAATTTTTTCAGCTTCCTTGGCAGCTTTCTTTCGATTGTAATAGTTTTTACAGGATTCCGCATTTGTTTTACCCATCTTGAAAACTGGAATAGAAATTGAATAGTACTATTAATAGTCATCAAATCTAAACTAAAAGAATCTTAGATTGATGAATAAGATTTATTGTATAGAATTAGATATTAGAAATTAATAATAAATATTAAAAATTAATAATTTTTATAATATATATATATATATATATATATAAAATTAAAAATAAAATTTAGAGAATAATAAATATATATGACATAATTTGTACTAAATATTATAAGATTTTTAATTTTAAATATTTAGTATTGGTTATTGAATATTTTAAAAACAAATTTAATAATAAATTAGATAATTGAATTTCAATTTTTTCATTTTTAAATATTTATTATTTTCTCAATGTAATATTCATTTTTTATTATTCTAGTTAAAGAATTTTTATTAAATTTGTTTATTTATTATAGAAATGTTTATAATTTTCTAAATTTGATATTTAATAATTCATAATAAATTTAAAAAATTGTAAATTAATAATTTAAGAATACATAGGGGCGGATCCAGGAATTTTTTATGGGGGGGGGGGGGTGAATGTATATAAGGTGCCCGATGTATATAAGATCTACTTTTTATCTCGGAAGTGTGTCGCGATCGAATTGTCCAAGCGCGGGGGGGGGGGGGGGTAGAGACGACGCCCCCCCCCCACACACACACATGGAACTTTATTTTCAATTTTAAAAATTTTTAAAAAAATAAATGTTTTTTTGCCAGGCACGGGCCTCTTGGGGGGGGGGGGCGGTCGCCCCCTGGATCCGCCCTATATATATATATATATATATATAATTAGTAAATATTATTAATAAAATTAAGAGAATAATAAATATATGACATAATTTGTACTAAATATTATAAGATTATTAAATTTAAATGTTTATTATTGATTATTTAATATTTTATAAGTAAATAAATAAATTTAAGGATAAATTCAAAAAAAAAGCGGCCAGCTTCATTCTGTTAATTTTGTGTGACGGTGATGCGCGCGCATCTTAAAATTTCACTCTCACAATTTTTTCATAATGCGCCTAAAAAAGTATAACTTCAAAAATTCACCGAAAAAAGGGGGAGGGTCAAAATATGAAAATTCTTGCTCTTTGATCAAACTCAACCATATTTTGTATACATATACATATTCGGTTCGTGGGGTCCAGGTGGGGTCTACTATATATATAGCTTTTAATTTTAAGCAAAAATTTACAGAGCATCGCTCGGTGGCCAGGTACTTAATAATTAAAAGATCTATATTTTAATATATGCAGAGTGGGTCATTAAAAGAGCAAATTAAACGGGTTGACATTCATTATATGAGAGTATCAGAATCTTTGAATTTTTATATCTAATAATTAATAAAAATATTTACAAATCTTTATGTTATTTCTGGTTATAATGAAAGTTATTTTAAATAAACATGTTTTTATTCTGTTATTATGGAATTCTTCATTAAATACCCGTTTTCCTGTTACTACTCCTATTCCCCTGACCCACTGAAAATTCTTAGCATTTAATAAAAATAAGAATTTTTATAAAAAAAAAAAACGGACTTCAAAAAAATAAAGTGCAACAAATAAAATAATAAGAACTCAAAAATAAAATAAAATGCACTAAAAGGTATAAAATAATTATCTAATATAGTTACAACTAAACGATAAAATTGTTACATGAAATTACTTTTTGAAGTCGGTGCCAAACATATACATTTTATGAATCGAACTCGGACCTTACTTAGTACGTTTGGCAGGTAAGCTCGCTTATATAGTTTGTTTAGCACCGACTTCAAAAAGTGATTTCATGTAACAATTACGTCGTTTAGTTATAACTAAATTAGATAATTATTTTATACCTTTTAATGCATTTTATTTGATTTCTGAGTTATTATTATTTTATTTTTTTATTATTGAGTATACAGTCCTAAGACTGGTTTGATGCAACAATCCGTCTCCACTCGACTCTGTCCCCCGCCAGCTGTTTAACCTCTCTAAATGTCTGGCATCCCATATCCCCAATTATTTGGTTGAAATATTCTAATCTGGGTCTTCCCCTTCCCCTTTTCTTTCCCACCTCCCCTCCAAGATGTCCCTAAGCAGTCCCCCATGTCTCAGTGTGTGCCCCATCATCTGACCTCTTCTCTTCTTCAGACTCTTCCACAAAGGTTCTTCTTTCTCCGATTCTTCCAAGAACTTCTTCATTTGTAATTCTATCCATCCATTTGATATTCATCATTCTTCTGTAGCACCACATTTCGAAAGCCTCCAATCTCTTTCTCTCCGCTTTTCCAATTGTCCACGTTTCACACCCGTACATGGCTATGCTCCATACATATGTCTTCAATAGCAACTTCCTGTTTGCTAAGCTGATTGAGGAGGAGCATAGTAGTTTTTGTTTTTGAATTAAACCCCATTTTTGCTTGGGCAATTCTTGATTTAATTTCGTTTTTGCTCCTCCCATCCCATGTTATTTTACTTCCTAGGTAGCGGAATTCCTTAACTCCTTCTAGGTTTTCTTGGTTAATTTTGATGCATTCCTGTCTCGTTTTGTTCTTTTTTTGTACATACTAGGACCTTGGTTTTATTCTTGTTTATTTTCATTTTGATTTCTTCTATTAGGATTTGGTTAATTCCATTCAAGGCGTCCTCTAATTCTTTTTTATTGCTTCCTAGAAGGGCAATGTCATCGGCAAATCTTAACATAGCGATCTTTTGACCTTGGATTTCTATAACTGCATCAATTTTGTCTTTGAATTCTTTAATCGCTTCTTCTATGTATAAGATGAAAATCATGGGCGACAGCCCATTATTTGTTGCATTTAATTTTTTTGAAATTGGTTTTATTTTATTTTTTATAAATATTATTAAAGAGACATATTTTCAAAATCTGGCTTTCTTTCAAGATATATTATTTCCCTTGAAAATACACTAAGTATGGATACTGATTATGTAAATGTAGACTACGATGATATCAAAATCATTAACCAAATCCAGAAAAAGTCCAATTTAAATTCAGCCTTAACAAATTATATCCCTCCCTTCCAACAACAGAAACAATTTACAAGCAACTTGTCTTTTAACCGACTTCAAAAAAGGAGGAGGTTCTCTATTCGATTGAATTTTTTTTTTTTTTTTTTTTTTTTGTGCCTATGTTACCTCATATCTCCGCCAATTCTCAACCGATTTTGAAAAATTTTTTTGCATTGGGTCCAGTCTAGCTTCCGATTGGTCCCATTTTTTTTTCGATTTTTTTCATAGGTATTAGACCTTTTTTATTAGGTTTGTTTAGGTTTGTTTAGACCTAACCTCGTTGTTTATGAACCGATTTCGATGGTTCTTTTTTTTATCCGAAAGGGGTTGTCTTAGGGATGGTTGTCATATTAATTTGGTCAAGTTCTGATGATATAATCACTATTAATAACATCACTGAAAAAGAAAAATAAAAATTTTTAAGAAAAAATAAAAACCGACTTCAAAAAATTAAGTGCAACAAATATAAAAATACACTAAAAGGTATAAAATAATTATTATCTTATTTAGTTACAACTAAACGACGAAATATTAACACGAAATTACTTTTTGAAGTTGGTGCCAAGCTATATACCTTTTATGAATCGCACTCGACGGATCTTACTTAGTACACGTTTTGGCGGGTACGCTCGCTTATAGGTATAGTTTTGATGCGGCACCAGACTTTAAAAAGTAATTTCGTGTTAATATTTTCGTCGTTTGGTTAACAACTAAATAAGATAATAATTATTTTATACCTTTTAATTTGTATTTTTACTTTATTTGTTGCACATAATTTTTGAAGTCGAGTTTTTATTTTTTTCTTAAAAATTTTTTATTCAATGATTTCCCTTCACCCATATCCAATTGTTTCAAGAAACATGGAATCCCACCAGCACCTTATAACAGACATAACCTTTACACCATTCTGGTGAATAATAAAATTGATAAAATCGATCCCATTAATAGATGTTGCGTGTATATGCTCGAATGTAGCGACTGTGAAGCGATCTACATAGGCCAAACTGGAAGATCCTTCAAAATACGCTACTCTGAGCATATAAGATCGCTAAGGCAATTAACTTTAAATAACTCACCCTTCGATTCCACTTCTTCTTTTCCTGACCAAAATGAAAATCATTCCCCATCCCCTAACAACCCTCAACCTTTAGATTTCGCTCCCAAAGGCCCTAAATTGGATATATTAGAGTCGGCCGAAATAAAGAAAGCAATCTTTAACAAAAAAACAATTTTGAATAACCAACAAGATATCAAAAGCTCCACTATATTAGATTTATTATTTAAATAGTTTCAATCCCCATATAATCCCTCTCTCTAATTGTTCCCATTTTTCAGCTTTCAGCCCAAAATCTATTCAAAAACAAAGCCTTAAATATTACCTTTAAAGCCTCTATTTCAAATTCTGAGTCCTCCTTTATTATATTCATCTTAGAGCCCCATTGTTTCTCTTCTTTTTCAAACATGCCATTCAAATCTACACATACCTGTGTGCCATTCTCTCGAATACTCCCCCACTTTTCTTCCACTAACCTTTCCACCTCCACCACCAACACATTCGATCTAAATACTTGTATGAATTATTTCAACCAGTTAGTTTATTGCAAGGGGTGAACCGCGACCTTAAATTGTGTACACCTACTTCCACTTTCATTTCCAAGTAGATGACAATAGATTATCTAATGAATTCCAAATGATTTAAAAGATGGTGTACACCTAATTCCAATCTCCGGTTCACCCCTCGGTATATTGTAACTCCTGAAGATGGGTGAAAAGCCCGAAATATATTGAGTTTTATTTTTAAACTGTTGTAATTTTATTCCTGTGAAACCCCACATCTATATATATATATCTATATATATAAAATTAAAAGGTTTTGTCTGTACATTGGTCCAAATCACGCCAAATTTTGGTTGCACACGTTTCAAGCAAAGTTATGAACGAAAACACCCTCAACAAAATTCCTGTCTGTATGTCTGTCTGTCTGTCTGTCTGTCTGTTTCAGTGGTTTCCGCGAAAAGTTGCTCACGATTCACGTCAAAACGGCTGAAGGGATTATTATGAAATTTCATATTTGTATCAGAGGTCTTCTAACTTACGTTTTTAGCTATATAACGTTTTGATATTTTGACCCCAAAAGGGGGTTTGGGGGGGTGCACGAATGAAAATTATCAAATAACTCTTAAACTATTAACTCTACGGGAAATTTTATAATGAGCAAAGTTGTAGGGGATGTGATTTCTGACAACTTTTGTTTAAAAAAATTCCCCCAAAAACCACCCAAAAAGGGGGGAAGGAGAAAAATATATAAATTCTTGCCCTTGGAGCAAACTCAACCAAATTTTGTATACATAATCTGTAGGCCTCTAGAGAGCTAGAAATGCAAAAACTAACCACCCAAAATGGGGGGGGGGGTCAAAAAATGAAAATTCTTGCTCTTGGACCAAACTCAACCAAATTTTATATACATAATCTGTGGGCCTCTAGAGAGCTAGAAATGCAAAAACTAACCACCCAAAATGGGGGGCGAAGGGGGGTCAAAAAATGAAAATTCTTGCTCTTTGACCAAACTCAACCAAATTTTGTATACATAATCTGTGGGCCTCTAGAGAGCTAGAAATGCAAAAACTAACCACCCAAAATGGGGGGGGGGGTCAAAAAATGAAAATTCTTGCCCTTGGAGCAAACTCAACCAAATTTTGTATACATAATCTGAGGGACTCTAGAAAGCTAGAAATGCAAAAACTAACTACCCAAAATGGGGGGGGGGGTCAAAAAATGAAAATTCTTGCTCTTGGACCAAACTCAACCAAATTTAGTATACATAATCTGTGGGTCTCTAGAGAGCTAGAAATGCAAAAACTAACCACTTAAAAAAGGGGGGGTCAAAAAATGAAAATTCTTGCCTTTTGGAGCAAACTCAACCAAATTTTGTATACATAATCTGTGGGACTCTAGAGAGCTAGAAATGCAAAAACTAACCACCTAAAAGGGGGGGGGGGGTCAAAAAATGAAAATTCTTGCTCTTGGACCAAACTCAACCAAATTTTGTTTACATAATCTGTGGGTCACTAGAAGGCTAGAAATGCAAAAACTGGGTGCGGGGTGGAGTGGGGGTGGGTTAGGGCATGGGATGCGCGGAGTGGAATGGCGGTGGAGTGAGGGAGTATGGCGGAGTAGGGGGGGGCACGGGGGGTGGTGCAAGGTTGGTGGATGGGGGGTTCAGGTGAGGGTCCAGTGGCGTAGTGGGGTGGTACGGGGTGGGGGTCCGAGGTGGGGGGTGCAGGTTAGAGTGTTGAAGTGGTGGTGTGGGGGCGGGGGTTGGGGTGCTGGGTGGGTTTCGTGGAGTGTGGTGGGTTGGAGTGGGGGGTGAGGTTGGGGTTCGTGGGTTGGGGGCCCGAGGGTGGGTGGGGTGAGGGTTGGGGTGGTGGTGTGGGGGCGGGGGTTGGGGTGCTGGGTGGGTTTCGGGGAGTGTGGTGGGTTGGAGTGGGGGGTGAGGTTTGGGTTCTGTGGTATGGGGGCGGGGGTTGGGCACGGGTTCATGGTGCGGGGGTAGGGGTGCTGGATGGGTCGGGGGGAGTGTAGTGTGAGGGTGGGATTCGTGGGTTGGGGGTCCAGGGGGCACGTGCCCCTACCCTGAAAGGGCCGCCGAAGGCGGAGCGCGCAGCTAGTTTGATATATATATTCACTTTATCTCTTAAAAAGGCAGATTTATACAAAAGGGGAACCCTACATTAACTTAATTAATTTTATTAGTCATGAACTATTAGTGGGTTTTAAAATAATAAAATCACTTAGAGCGTCGTCTTGTAAGTTGATTATAATAAGTATAGATATAGATATTGTAAATCAGTGGTCTCAAATCTTTTTGGCTTACACGGAAGAAAAAGATTTTGAACTTTCGGCATTTTCATGTACAGTATAGTATCTATAGTCATTGGCCAATGGCTTTATTTTAAAAGTGGCTTAGCCCCCAATGGAACTATCTTGAGTAGGCGAGCAATAAAACAATTAATTGATAATTTCTCTCCTGGACTAAAGCTTGACAGGGCTTGTCTTTTAGATCTTTGCACGTTCTTACATGTCAATAGATAATGGTTAGTCAGGGATTATTATATCCGTGACCCTTTTAAAAAATAAATTATCATTCCTCATATCCTTCTTTAATCCCATTCGATTTATTTATTTATTTATAACAATTGTACGGGCTATGAGCCCACTTACAGAAAGTAATTACATATTTATAATACAATGAATAGAAAAAAACAAACATACACTTGCTTAAATATTAGAGTTACAATTTATTATAATAGATAAAACAATTATATATTCCAAAAAGTGAATAGTTCAATTTTATTTAAGCAGTCTTAAATTTACACATAAAATATTTCTTAGTCTTATCCCTCGAAGTCGCGAATACGTCCACATCCCTATGGTTATTTCCAGTGTCCAGAATCCGATTCATACCGGAATATTTGAGATATGAATATTTATGGCATGGAGTAAAAACAACTGTTTTGATTAAAAAAATTGAGCGAAACCATTTCGCTCTACAAAAAATCTCTAATAAATGAACATCGAAAAAATTATATTTTTCGAGATAATAACTGTTTTGTCAAAATGTCTGTTAGTTTGTGCGTTACCATATTTTTGTGGACGAGCTAGCTCAAAAACTAGTGTGAATATCGAATCCAAATTTCCCACATAGTTTTGGTCTTTTGATTTTTCGTTTATTGGGCCACGCAGGTGGGAAGCTCCACTAACAAGAAATATTTACATAGTCGGGTGAATTTAATTATAGGAGTATTTACATAATTATAGGAACATTTACATAAAATATATTTACAAAAAAAAAAATCTTTCTATATACAATTCCTAGCGCATGGCGATTTCCCTATAAGTTCTCCTGTTGAAGCTGTAAAAATTAATCAAAGAACCCCTCATCGCCCTGAAGATCATATCGCATAAAGTTCTCTGGGAAATTCCCAGGGCGACAAGGGGAGGCACCGCTTTATGCCACCCTCCCACGAGAGTGTGATGGCTTCAACTCTCACAGAACACGAACCCACCTCAAACCTTGCCGCAATGTTGTCACTGACTGGAGTTGCCCTTATAATAATTGATTTTGTTTCTGTGGGCAACATCTCGGGGGTGGGGGGGGGGTTAAAAAATTAAAAATCTAGGCCGTTTGAGCAAACTCAACCAAATTTTGTATACATAATCAGGACCCCCAGAAGTCTAAAAATGCAAAAACTAACCGCCCAAAATGGGGGTGTAGGGTCAAAAAATGAAAATCTTGGCCATTTACCAAACTCAACCAAATTTTGTATACATAATCAGTGGGACACCAGAAGTATAAAAATACAAAAACTAACCCCCCCCCACATGACTATGAAATAATTTTAGGGGCCAGGTTGTATAATAAAGTCAAGTGGATGGCCACATCAGAACACGTCAGCTTATTTTTTCTTCAAATGTGGCCCGTGTAAGCCAGAAGGTTGGACACCCCTGTTCTTGACAATGGGTAAAGGAATCAGATGGATTCGGGGCTGAACGGAAGTAGATAAACGACTGGACTATTTGAGATTATGTCTCGGACCTCCACTTCGCCCTCCCTCACACCTGCCCTTTCCTTTTGCTTGTTTGTTTCATTTTTTTTCTTCTATTCTATCTTTATTTGTCTTCACACTTGGCTATAAAGTATTTCTCAAAGTGTGAGTGGAATTGTACTTTTTGTTTTGTTTTTTCATTTATTTTCGACAAGCTTCCGAACGGCTACCTTAACCCTTGCGGGGATCTCATTGAAGGACTTGAATTATCATTTTTACCCCTCCACCTACCCCCACACTCGTCCTGACCTATTTTGCATAATTGATTTTGGCCTGAATAGATTAACGTGGTAATCTTTAAGACACTGCAGTGTCTTAAAGTAACTTCAAAAATATGGCCCAACTTCAAAATGACTTCAAAAAGTAATGTCATGTTAATATTTAGTCGTTTAGTTGTAACTAAATAAGATAATTATTGTTGTTTTTGGTATCTGGAAGATTCAGTGTCACAAATCCAAGGTTTCCGTTTATGAATTATTAATCTTTGGAGTGTTCTGAGTGGTTCGGAAAATGTTTTTTACTGGATGTTGTGTAAAATAATTTTTAGAAAAACTGATGTTGTTGTTTTTATTTGTGTATTTTGGGCCAAATTGTACACCAGAAAAAATACACAAATAAAAACAACAACATCAGTTTTTCTAAAAATTATTTTACACAACATCCAGTAAAAAACATTTTCCGAAACACCTCAGAACACTCCAAAGATTAATAAATAAGATAATAATTATTTTTACCTTTTAGTGTATTTTATTTGTTGCATTTAATTTTTTTAAAGTCGGCTTTATTTTTTTCTTAAAAATTATATTTTTTGAAGTCAGTTTGAAAGGAGGTTCTCTATTCGACTTAATTTTTTGTTTTTTTGTCTATGTTACCTCATATCTTCGCCAATTGTGAACCGATTTTGATGATTCTTTTCTTATTCGAAATCGAAATTATGATAAATAAAATCTTTTATAAAAAAAAATCTTATAACATTCATTTAAAACCCGCAAACGTTTCGAGATAATTTCTATATTTCTGAATTGAATGTTATTATCATTCTATGATTCATTCGCCTGACGTTTTCTCTTACGAGATGCATGCAAGGTATTATATTAAGTGACTATTAATAACATCACTAAAAAGAGAAAAATAAAAATAATTTTTATAAAAAAAAAATAAAACCGACTTCAAAAAACTTAAATGCAACAAATAAAATAATAATAACTTAAAACAAAATAAAATCCACTAAAAGGTATAAAATAATTATTATCTTATTTAGTTACAACTAAACGACGAAATATTAACATGAAATTACTTTTTGAAGTCGGTGACAAACATACATTTTATGAATCGCACTTGACGGATCTTACTTAGTAGGTTTGGCGGGTACGCTCGCTTATAGGTATGGTTTGTTTGGCACCGACTTCAAAAAGTGATTTCATATTAATATTTCGTTGTTTAGTTGTAACTAAATAAAATAATTATTTTATACCTTTTAGTGGATTTTACTTTATTTTTAAGTTATTATTATTTTTTTGTTGCATTTAAGTTTTTTGAAGTCAGTTCTATTTTTTTTTTTTTTTTATAAAAATTATTTTTGCTTATGCTTTTTATCAAAACAACGGCTTAAAATATTAATCAAATCATTCTGCTAATCTTAATTTCAAAATAAATTAAAAAGTAATCTTCAGCAATGAATTTTTTCTGTCTTTATTCAAATACCCAGGATAATTTAGGAAAGCAATGCGTAAAAAGTTCGTTCTTGTGCTTAAATTTTTGTATTATATAAGACAATGACGATATTAGTAGCTTTAAAAAATTAGTATAGAAATTCAAGAGAGCTGTCTACGGCTATTTTTATTTTGTCATAAAAAATAAATTAATTAATTAATTAAATAATATTTTAAATAATAATAAATTTATAATTTAAATATAATAATTTTTTAATATGACACAATAAATAAATCAACAACATCTCGGATCTAGGTAGTAATTGACCATCTCTCTAGGGTTTCTGTAGTAAATAAATAATTTAATTTCCCGTGCGAGGATCTGAATAAATTTTGAGCATTCTAGTTTTAGACCGACGGGTTAAAAATTCAGAAACAATAATTTTTTGAATGATTTTTTGAGAGTTATAATAAAGACTTAAATGAAAAGAATGAAATTGATTTTTATATTTAAGTATATTATTAATTAAGTAGTTATAAGGGCGTTTCTAGCTTAAAAAATTTTTCACATTTTTTATGCTATTTATTCAATATAAGGATGAGAGAACCTTTAATTATATATTTCTTCGTACGTCACTTGGATTTATTTTTAGAGAAGTATTTTATTATAGATATAAAGGATTACTTCTAAGGAAAGCGGTGTTGGTTGTAAGTGAAACATAGTAAATAAAATAATATATATCAAAAAAATATATATATATATAGAGGTGGGGTTTCACATGAATAAAATTACAACAGTTTAAAAATAAAACTCAATATATTTATAGAAAACCTAGTTTTACAGATATTGTAATCCCTTACTCCAGTGGCGTAGCTAGGTAACCAAGGGCCCTGGGGCAAATCAAAAAATGGGGCCCCACTGGTATCTAAACTGGTTAGGTTTTATCAATTAAAAATATTAAATATACAAATACTTTAAAAATGCTAAGCTACTTTATCATCAGCTCTTTTTCTGCTGTAAAGTCCCCATATCAAGAATTTGACGTTTTTCATTATCACTTAATATTTTGTTCGTGAAGTTTCCCAAGTCATAAGAAGATTTATCGTACACATTTTCGAAAAATGTAGAGGTCTGTGGTTCCTCCAAATCCTCCGCTCTTATGTGTGCCATGCAAAACATCATCCACGTTCACATGATCGGCGGTGGAGGTATCTCCAACTGCAATAATTGTCGAATCTTCTTCAGTAGGCTTCTCAACCAACACTGCAATTACCACATTATTTGAGTCACTATCAATAGAAATATTTTGTTCAGAAGTACTTGCAGAAGGCTGACTAAAAATTTTTGGCAATTTTTGTTTACTATCTTCTCTTTCTTGGCGTTGTTTGCGTTTAAATGCACCCCTGGGTTTTTTCTTTTAGTCCATAATTTTAGTTTTCTAATTTATTTATGCAATATTTATATTAGATTGTGCTCGAGTAGGTACTCACTGTTCACTGATGATGTTAAAAGTAAAAGGAAAGAGAAACGTAATGATACGCTACAAGACGTCATTGGGGAATCCCCGGCAAACATTTTATCGTCGCTGGTGTTACCACATTTACCGGTGGAGACCAAGAACGATCTCCTCGCTCGCGGGCCTGAATTAATACACCTACTGCAGGTGACCTGCATTTTTTTCAGGATATTACGCTTTATACAATGAGTAGCCGAAATCTATAGATTTGACATGATTTATTGACGTAACGGACATCGATATGAGTGGTAAGTACTAAAATAAAAAATAATTGAACCACTATATTGACCAGTACTAAAAAGTTTATTGACATTAGCTTACTTACTTCTGATACAGCATTAATTTTTTAACCGTTCTCGAAAAAAAATCTTGACTCGAATTCACAATAAAATGCACATCGATGAATAATAAAACGCACATATCGCTATCCGTCAAATTGACAACACTGCCAACCCACAGAAAGAATTTAGGGGAATTTCCTTGGTATAACTTTCGAATTTCTCTCAACTGAGTTGCCATGATAAAAGTCGGGTTGCAACCTGTCATATTTATTTTGAAAATGGGAGAAATTTTCAAAAGTTCTATCGAGATTTTCTGGTAATGATTCGAGGGCCCCCTGAGCTTGAGGGCCCCGGGGCACTGCCCCGCCTAGCCCCTAGGTAGCTACGCCACTGCCTTACTCATCCAACCACCCTTTAAAAACTAAATACGCGGTCTTTTACTCCATGCTCTACAGATTAATACATATCCCATTAAACCCCCCCCCCTCCCCCCAACATTATATAAATGAATTAGAAATTATACATAAAATTGCTGAAAATAATGGTTACCCTTATGATATCATTAACCAAATCCACAAAAAAGTCCAATTTAAATTCACCCTTAACAAATTATATCCCTCCCCTCCAACAACAGAAACAATTTACAAACAATATGTCTTTTATTCAAATGATTTCCCTTCACCCATATCCAAATGTTTCAAGTAACATGGAATCCCACCAGCACCTTATAACAGACATAACCTTTCCACCATTCTGGTGAATAATAAAATTGATAAAATCGATCCCATTAATAGAAGTGGCGTGTGTATGCTTGAATGTAGCGACTGTGAAGCGATCTACATAGGCCAAACTGGAAGATCCTTCAAAATACACTACTCTGAGCATATGAGATCGCTAAGGCAATTAACTTTAAATAATTCACCCTTCGATTCCACTTGCTGGCCATTTAATAAATGAAAATTATTCCCCCTCCCCTAACAAACTTCAACCTTTACATTTCGCTCCCAAATGCCCAAAATTGGATATATTAGAGTCGGCCGAAATAAAGAAAGCAATCTTTAACAAAAAAACAATTCTGAATAACCAACAAGATATCAAAAGGTCTACTATAATAGATTTATTATTTAAATAGTTTCAATCCCCATATAATCCCTCTCTCTAATTGTTCCCCTTTTTAAGTTTCAGCCCATAATCTATTCAAAAACAAAGCCTTAAATAATCCCTTTAAAATCTCTATATCAAATGCTGAGTCCTCCTTTATTATATTAATCATAGAGCACTATTGTTTCTCTTCTTTTTCAAACATGTCATTCAAATCTATACATACCTGTGTGGCATTCTCTTGAAAATACTCCCCCACTGTTCCTCCACTAACCCTTCCACCTCCACCACCACACATTCGATCTAAATACTTGTATGTATTATTTCAACCAGTTAGTTTATTGTAACTGGGTGAATAGCACGAAATATATTGAGTTTTATTTTTAAACTGTAGTAATTTTATTCCTGTGAAACCACACATCTATATATATATTTTTATATATATATATATATATATATTCTGCTTTACTGAAATAATAATAAAGGAAGGTTAAGAAATTGTATAATGAATTCGAAATATGAAAAAGCAACACAAATTCTAAATATAGTCAATGGCCAAATTGGATTTTCAAATAACAAGGTAAGTATTTATTAATTTATTTTTTATTATTAGGTAACAATAACAATATTGATTAAAGTTTAAATTTTTATTTAAATCACACATGATTACTTTATAATTATTTATTGAAACAAATAATTACAATTTTAATATTGATAGTTGAAATTTACATTGAAATCTCTTTATTTAAACTAGAATACTTTTATGAATTTAATTCAATATTTGAACTTGATGAAGAGATAATTTTAAAATATTTCTTCTCCGTTCACTATTACTAACTCTTTTACTATTCACATACAGAATTCAAGTAAATTCATTCATGTGTCCTCTATCTTGTGTGTATATGAAATAAATTCTTAAGGTAGTTATTTTGCGACAATACTAGCAAAAAGTTAATGCTAGAGTATATAGAACAGACAATACAGATTAACATTTCATAAACCCAAAACTCTTTGCTGTTTATGTCCCACTACTAGCCAATCCCGTGGTCGTTTTACAAATCTGGCAACACTATCCGAGCTTGTATATATTTTATCATAGAAATTTCAAATAAAGTACATCATAAAGGGAGCTTTTTAAAACAAAATGTTCTTAATAAGCGATTGAAAGCTGATGCGAAAATGGGTAAAGCGAAAAAATAATAACCCACTTTAATTCACTTTTTAGGTTAAATAAATGCGTTGTTGCCAGCTAGTTTTTAGTGTAAATTTTTCATTATTATCTCAGAAACTGTGTTGTAACTATGAATTAAAATTTTCTTAAAAAATGTATTAGTTATTGTTTAATGTTTTTTTATACCAATGGTAAGAAGAGTTTCTTAATTATAATTAAATATGTATGTAAACTTTCCGATATCCCTTATAGTGCAATGTATAAGAGTCTGAAAAACTCTATCTTAATTTAATATTTTTTATTGTTAGGACAAATAAACTGAATTTGCTTCCTTCCAGTAATTTATTCTGTTTTTCAAATGGTTATTCCAAACATTTCGAGCGTTCTCAGCATCTCTTCCTCAGTGGGAACTGTGGGACCACACAATAGGCAAGTCAGTGAGTTGTTATAATTACAGGTGTCAACAAAATACTCCCCCACCAATGTGCCGACTCCATCAGTTTGTACAGAACATTGATAAAAAGCTCGATCACACAACACACACATACATATATATATAAATTTAAAATGAGACAACATACGGATATACAATTATTTACATCTCTTTTTCATAAAGTCCAATGAAATTTAAAAATCGAAAAATGGTCAGCACCAGAACTGGTTTAAATTTAACTAATTACTGTCAATGACCAGTCGAGAGAAGGTCAACGACCACAAAATTGTCTACGCTTTCTGGCACGCGCAATTAATTAATAAAAAAGCATAAATGTTTATTTATTTGTCATTTCAATTAAAATTTTGTATTCCCTCATTAAAAAGCCCGTGTCTATCTTGTAATTTACCGTGTTTTTTAGGCTTTGTTGGATGAAACACGATTCCTTGAAAAAACGTTTTGTTTTATTTTTTTCATAGTCAATTATATTAAAATTTTCAAAATCAAAATTATGACCCTCAGTCCGCGCATGTTGTGCCATGGCTGTTTGGTTGTTGTTCTCTTTTTTAAGCACATATCTTTTGTGTTCACATAATCTTTTTTCCATAGGTCTACCTGTTGTGCCTATATAAATTTTATTACAATCAATGCAAGATACACTGAGGGGAGATGCTGAGAACGCTCTCGAAATATTTGGAATAACGATTTGAAAAACAAAATAAATTACTGGAAAGAAGCAAATTCAGTTTATTTATCCTAACAATAAAAAATTAATATATCCAGTACACACCAAGCCAGCAAAATTCTTAATTTAATATCTCCGGAAATATATTGTTCGATAATTTCGTTTAGACACCAATCGATGGACAAGTATTTAAATAATAATCCGTATAAATTTCAAAAATAATAAAATATCCTAAGAAAACCCATATGGTGAAACAACTATTTTAATTAAATAGAATAATTGTGATCTCATTCAATTTTCTATTATTTATAGATGATTAATAAATCAATGGTCAATATATCTACGTGTAATATGTATTTTATTTATTCTTTTTCCGACGGTTTTGGACACTCAATTGTAACGTAAATTCGAAATAAATGACGAAAATTAATAATTTGTTAACTCTGATTTGCATGAAGAAGGATATCGATTAGAATTCGAAACGTCGTTGGAATAGAAAATAAAATTTATTACACCGATATGTTGTCCGTTGTTTTATTCATCACTTACATATTTATCTTGAGACAGTCTTATAACTCAAAAACTATGCACTATATGAAAAAAGTTTCAAATAACGTTATTGTTTGTTTACCTAGAACAAGCTTTCAAGGGTATTTCGAGATAAAGTTCTGTTTTTTAAATAGAAAACTATATGTATCTGAATTTATAAAAAAAAACTGAACAACTTTCATAAGAACTATTTTTGTATAAGACATCAAATAAAAATAATATTAAATCAATTAGATCTCAAAAGAAAAAATCCTAATGATTATTTTTAACAATCATTGAACTTAATTATTAAATAAATAATTTATAATATAATAATTTTTCCCTCAGGAAATTCATTTAATAGTAATGTAAACCTTTTTAAAAAAAAAATAGTAAATGTAAAGGCTACGAAGAAACTGAAACAGGCCAAAATAAGGAAATTCGAACTGGAATTCATCCAAAAAGACTTGCGATACACTCTCTGGAACAGGCGCGGATCCAGACCTCTGATTGGGGGGGGGGGGGGGGGGCGGTCGCCGGTATATAAGATCTACTTTTGATCTCGAAAGTGTGTCGCGATCGAATTGTCCAAGCGGGGGGGGGGGGGGCAGAGACGCCGCCCCCCCCTCCACATAGATCTTTATTTTCTTCAATTTTAATGTTATAAAAAAAAATTTAAATAAATATAAAAAATGTTGATCTCCAATGCTTTGGGGGGGGGACCCCATCGCCCCCCCCCCCTGGATCCGCGCATGCTCTGGAATGCCTCAGAACAGTGTCGAAAAAATAATTAAATTATTTATTTAATAATTAAATATTTGATATTTAAGTCTATAGCTATGTTTATATTAGCCTGACCGACACGTGATTGGCTCAATTAACCTATAATCGGAGTGGGTGCTCCTACTTGAAAACAATTGAAACCTCGTAGTTATATTGTATTATTTGTTCGTGTTCAATAAATAATTATAATTAATTATATGTGGGATTTAAATAAAAATTCAAATTTGAATCAAATTAATCACAAAAATAAAAGCTTCAACAGCTTCATTACGAATATATAGGTTTCTATTTAAAAAACAGAACTTGACTCAATTCTGTCTTAAACAAAAAATGCTCCATTTTTATTATGGTAATACAATATAAATAACTATCTCCTGGATAGACATGAGAAATAAACTTTTTTAAACTCAAGAATTTTAGATAATTCTATTAAACAGAAAATAATCTCTTAAATCTGAGTATAATGAAGCTTTAATATTAAAGTTTAAATTTTTATTTAAATCACACATGATTAATTTATAATTATTTATTGAAACAAAATAATTATTAATTAATCATTTGTGATTTAAATAAAATTTAAACTTTAATCAAATTAATCACAAAAATAAAACCTTGTGAAATACCACTATGATCCGTTAAATAATTCATGTGTACAAAAATAAAAGCTTCAACAGCTTCATTACTAAAGTTTTAATATCATTATAAACACTTATTTTCATTGTTGTGACTTTTCGATTTAATAAATATTTATTTAATAATTAATTATTTAATAATTAATTATTTAATCATTATTATTTAATAATTAAGTTGAATAATTATTAAGAATTTTACTTTATCCAATGCGAAGCATGGGAGAAAGTATTGGAATCGGTCGCGCGGCAAGCGCGACTTCAAAGAGTCCTCAGGTAAAGACTACGGAACCCATGGTCTCAATTAAAGTCACAAATTGTAGTATTCAATTAGGTTGAATTTTAGCACGTGACGGTTTTGCCAAAAATTACATGGGGTCTCGTCGAGAGGCCAAAAGTGCCATTTATTCATTTAGTGCGTGCGGATGGATGGATGGATGTCTGTTATCGTTTTTATGGCCCACGATTTTTTCCACACCGTTGCACCGATTGAAATGAAATTGGAATCCTAAGATTATTTTAACAAAATGAAGCGCTGATTAGTTTTTGGTACATATCGGCCCACAAACATTAGTACTTTATTTCAGTACTTTTTTAGTTTTTTCTAAATATCTTGAAAATGATTTACTTAATATTTTTTATTTTATTTGATGTGGTATAAAAAAATAGTTGCAATAAAAGTTGTTCAGTTTTTTTTTGTAGATTCAGAATATTTACAGAAATATATAGGTTTCAATTTAAAAAACTGAACTTGACCTTGAAATACCCTTGAAAGCTTGTTCTAGATCGGGAAACAATAGCCTAGTTTAGTTTCCCCTCGATATAAATAAACTTTTTTCATAAAATGCACTGTTTTTGAGTTATAAGATTGTCTCAAGATAAAAAAACTCACCCGGTATATATAGAATAATAATTCTTGATTGTATTATTAAATGATACATTAAATTTAAATTCAACCAGGCGAATGTGGAGTTACACAAACAAAGCCCCAATTCGCCTGCGAATATTTTAAATCTTGACAAACTGTTTATTCCCTGCGATGGAATTGGCCAGGTTCTGGAGTCACGTGTGATTCTTGGACTGCCGGACACGAGGAAGAAGAGAATTATGATAATTTACCAACATTTTAACAATTTTCTCAGTTTCCTCTGGCCATATTTTAAACCCCGGGATATCGATAAGAACCATAAAGTGGCTATAGACTTCTCAGCTTCCTCTGGCCATATTTTAAACCGCGGGATATCGATAAGAACCATAATATGTCTATAGACTCAAGACTAATTCCTAACTTGAGATTCAAGTTTCTTTCTTTTTATTACCTAGATATCTTTAGCTGAGTCTGGATAATTAGAATTTTTTAAGATTATTATCGCATTAAAGGTGTGAGGGGGAAATTTACCCCAATGAACGAGACCATTATTAATGTATATTTATTTATTTATTTAGATGAAGGAGGAAAATAAGTTACTCAGAAACGAAATTAAATCGTTGATAGATAAATTTAAATATGTAAAGGAAATTGTAAGTATATTTATTTATTATTGGTAAATTATTTATTGAATATTTATTTAACTATTTATTTGTTTAGTTGATTGAACATACAAACAAAATGATTATAAATAAAGAACGATTTTTGGAATTGCATCAATCAGTAAGTTTATTTATTAGTTTTTGGTGAATTATTTATTATATTATATATGTATTAATTTAATTATTTATTATAGCTCAGTGAAGAAAAAAATGGCAAAACTATATTAGAAAATAAAAATCTCGTTTTAAACAAAAGCGTAAATATATTAATTAATTTATTTATTATTGATTTATTATTTATTTATTGAATTATTTATTTGTTTAGATAACTGAAGAAATAAAGGAAAAAAGGTATTTTAAAAGCCGAAAATGTTAAATTGAAACAATCTGTAAGTTTATTTTTATTTTTGGTGAATTATTTATTATACTAGATGAAGGAGGAGGTATCAGCCAAAGATGGAATCACTGGGTTCAATAAAACACCTTTAATGAGACGTTTCGGCCTAAATTTTATTTGGCCATCTTCAGTCAATTAGGAGTTATACACAAAATGCGGTATACATATGTGATCGAACCAAGACTTGTCAAAAATAATAAAAAAATTTAGCTTCATGTAAATTTATAACGTGCCTGGACCCAAAAAATTTCAGAATGAAAGTAATGAGTTTATATGAATTTTTTTCCTATAACATTATAATTAAACGAGCTTTTCGTGCGTGCCTTCGGCACGCCCTCAACTCGGCCCTCCGGACTGAATGCCCTGGCGGGCGGCGTCTCGGTCCAAAAATTTTATTCCTCTTAAAAAACCACACTTCAAATGTATACCTGTAAACTCCCGAAAATACATAGTCTCTTAAAAGTTTCGCCTCATTTTCGTCCTGACACAGCTACAGAAATGAGGCTCTAGATATGAATCTGTAAGTATTTTTTTCTTCTTCTATAACCTACAGCATTGTGATATTTTTTGTGTGGAAATAGATTTATTTAAATAAGTGGTATCGTGTGAGGAGGAGAATTATATTATATCATTTTTTTAAAATTTGGGATCGATAATCGATATAAGGCTCCAAATATTTAAAAGAGATCAGGTGTTGTTTATATGACAGGCTGCTCCATCCAGTATTTCCATGAGAAACTCATATGGGCATGCGTGTCTTAAGTCGTTTAATTTTGTAAAAATCAACAAATAAGAATAACAAAATTTAGATTTTTAAAAAATTATAAAAAAGTGGCAAATTATTAAAAAATAAACAAATAATATATAAATCAAATAAGATGTGATTGATTTCTTTTTCTGTGCGTAAAGAAAAGCTAATTGAATATTTAATTTTTGAGTGTTAAAGGGGGGGGGTAATAATTATCAAAATATTTAATGTTTCTTAATTTAAAATCAATTGGAATCTTTCATTTCGAAATTTGAGTCCAAATTACGATTATATTTCAAATTTGCCGCAAATATACCGATGGCGCTCTCTCTCGGCAGCTTTAAGTCAGCGTTGCGGCAAATTAATCTAGACAAATATATATAGTATACTTGACCCTTATGGGAGGTCATCATAAATCTCATCGTTACATATTTATAAACAAAAGTCCAAATTAGAATTTAATCACTTTTAAATCACATGCATTTCTTCCATTCAATCAAATTATACAATTCTTACATGTATTCTCCAATCTAAAAAAAATCCCCCCCCCCCCAAAAAATGGCTTTTTTGGGATTTTTTGATATTTAATTATAATGTAATATATAGGAAAAAATAGTATATAAAGTCATTACTTTCATTCTGAAACTTTTGGGTCCAGGCACTTTATAAATTTACATGAAGCTAAAAATTTTTTTTATTTTTGACAAGGCTTGGTTCGATCACATATGTGTACCGCATTTTGTGTATACCTGTGAGTTTAAACAACCAACTTGGTCAACTTGTAATTTTGTAAAAAATCTATCAATTAACATCTATTTTTAAAATTTTTTATCCTAATTAACTGAAGATGGCCAAATAAAATTCAGGCCGAAACGTCTTATTAAAGGTGTTTTATTGAACCCAGTGATTCCATCTTTGCCTGATACCTCCTCCTTCATCTAAGACTATTTATTTATTTATTTATTAGTGATTTATTATTTATTTATTGAATTATTTATTTGTTTAGATAACTGAAAAAAATAAGCGCATAAGTATTTTAAAAGCAGAAAATGTGAAATTGAAACAATCTGTAAGTTTATTTTTATTTTTGGTGAATTATTTATTATATTATATATGTATTAATTTAATTATTTATTATAGGTCGTTGAAGGAAAAAATACCAAAGATAAATTAGATAAAGAAAATCTTGTTTTAAACCAAAGGGTAAGTTTATTTATTTATTATTGATTTATTATTTATTTAGTGAATTATTTATTTGTTTAGATAACTAAAGAAAAAAGGAAAAAAGTATTTTAAAAGCCGAAAATGTGAAATTGAAACAATCTGTAAGTTTATTTTTATTTTTGGTGAATTATTTATTATATTATATATGTATTAATTTAATTATTTATTATAAGTCATTGAAGAAAAAAATGGCAAAACTATATTAGAAAAATAATAATCTCGTTTTAAACCATAGCGTAAATATATTTATTTATTGAATTATTTATTTGTTTAGATCACTGAAGAAAAAAACGAAAAAAGTAAATTAAAAGAAAAAATTGTGGAATTGAATCAATCTGTAAGTTTAATTATTAGTTTTTGGTTAATTATTTTTTATATATTTATTAATTTAATTATTTATTATAGGTTGTTGAAGGAAAAAATACCAAAGATAAATTAGATAAAGAAAATCTTGATTTAAACCAAAGGGTAAGTTTATTTATTTATTTATATATTATTGATTTATTATTTATTTATTGAATTATTTATTTGTTTAGATAACTGAAGGAAAAAAGGAAAAAAGTATTTTAAAAGCCGAAAATGTGAAATTGAAACAATCTGTAAGTTTATTTTTATTTTTGGTGAATTATTTATTATATTATATATGTATTAATTTAATTATTTATTATAAGTCATTGAAGAAAAAAATGGCAAAACTATATTAAAAAATAATAATCTCGTTTTAAACCATAGCGTAAATATATTTACTTATTGAATTATTTATTTGTTTAGATCACTGAAGAAAAAAACGAAAAAAGTAAATTAAAAGAAAAAATTGTGGAATTGAATCAATCTGTAAGTTTAATTATTAGTTTTTGGTTAATTATTTTTTATATATTTATTAATTTAATTATTTATTATAGGTTGTTGAAGGAAAAAATACCAAAGATAAATTAGATAAAGAAAATCTTGATTTAAACCAAAGGGTAAGTTTATTTATTTATATATTATTGATTTATTATTTATTTATTGAATTATTTATTTGTTTAGATAACTGAAGAAAAAAAGGAAAAAAGTATTTTAAAAGCCGAAAATGTGAAATTGAAACAATCTGTAAGTTTATTTTTATTTTTGGTGAATTATTTATTATATTATATATGTATTAATTTAATTATTTATTATAAGTCATTGAAGAAAAAAATGGCAAAACTATATTAAAAAAAATAATAATCTCGTTTTAAACCATAGCGTAAATATATTTACTTATTGAATTATTTATTTGTTTAGATCACTGAAGAAAAAAACGAAAAAAGTAAATTAAAAGAAAAAATTGTGGAATTGAATCAATCTGTAAGTTTAATTATTAGTTTTTGGTTAATTATTTTTTATATATTTATTAATTTAATTATTTATTATAGGTTGTTGAAGGAAAAAATACCAAAGATAAATTAGATAAAGAAAATCTTGATTTAAACCAAAGGGTAAGTTTATTTATTTATTTATATATTATTGATTTATTATTTATTTATTGAATTATTTATTTGTTTAGATAACTGAAGAAAAAAAGGAAAAAAGTATTTTAAAAGCCGAAAATGTGAAATTGAAACAATCTGTAAGTTTATTTTTATTTTTGGTGAATTATTTATTATATTATATATGTATTAATTTAATTATTTATATATAAGTCATTGAAGAAAAAATGGCAAAACTATATTAAAAAAATAATAATCTCGTTTTAAACCATAGCGTAAATATATTTACTTATTGAATTATTTATTTGTTTAGATCACTGAAGAAAAAAACGAAAAAAGTAAATTAAAAGAAAAAATTGTGGAATTGAATCAATCTGTAAGTTTAATTATTAGTTTTTGGTTAATTATTTTTTATATATTTATTAATTTAATTATTTATTATAGGTTGTTGAAGGAAAAAATACCAAAGATAAATTAGATAAAGAAAATCTTGATTTAAACCAAAGGGTAAGTTTATTTATTTATTTATATATTATTGATTTATTATTTATTTATTGAATTATTTATTTGTTTAGATAACTGAAGAAAAAAAGGAAAAAAGTATTTTAAAAGCCGAAAATGTGAAATTGAAACAATCTGTAAGTTTATTTTTATTTTTGGTGAATTATTTATTATATTATATATGTATTAATTTAATTATTTATTATAAGTCATTGAAGAAAAAAATGGCAAAACTATATTAAAAAAAATAATAATCTCGTTTTAAACCATAGCGTAAATATATTTACTTATTGAATTATTTATTTGTTTAGATCACTGAAGAAAAAAACGAAAAAAGTAAATTAAAAGAAAAAATTGTGGAATTGAATCAATCTGTAAGTTTAATTATTAGTTTTTGGTTAATTATTTTTTATATATTTATTAATTTAATTATTTATTATAGGTTGTTGAAGGAAAAAATACCAAAGATAAATTAGATAAAGAAAATCTTGATTTAAACCAAAGGGTAAGTTATTTATTTATTTATATATTATTGATTTATTATTTATTTATTGAATTATTTATTTGTTTAGATAACTGAAGAAAAAAAGGAAAAAAGTATTTTAAAAGCCGAAAATGTGAAATTGAAACAATCTGTAAGTTTATTTTTATTTTTGGTGAATTATTTATTATATTATATATGTATTAATTTAATTATTTATTATAAGTCATTGAAGAAAAAAATGGCAAAACTATATTAAAAAAAATAATAATCTCGTTTTAAACCATAGCGTAAATATATTTACTTATTGAATTATTTATTTGTTTAGATCACTGAAGAAAAAAACGAAAAAAGTAAATTAAAAGAAAAAATTGTGGAATTGAATCAATCTGTAAGTTTAATTATTAGTTTTTGGTTAATTATTTTTTATATATTTATTAATTTAATTATTTATTATAGGTTGTTGAAGGAAAAAATACCAAAGATAAATTAGATAAAGAAAATCTTGATTTAAACCAAAGGGTAAGTTTATTTATTTATTTATATATTATTGATTTATTATTTATTTATTGAATTATTTATTTGTTTAGATAACTGAAGAAAAAAAGGAAAAAAGTATTTTAAAAGCCGAAAATGTGAAATTGAAACAATCTGTAAGTTTATTTTTATTTTTGGTGAATTATTTATTATATTATATATGTATTAATTTAATTATTTATATATAAGTCATTGAAGAAAAAAATGGCAAAACTATATTAAAAAAAATAATAATCTCGTTTTAAACCATAGCGTAAATATATTTACTTATTGAATTATTTATTTGTTTAGATCACTGAAGAAAAAACGAAAAAAGTAAATTAAAAGAAAAAATTGTGGAATTGAATCAATCTGTAAGTTTAATTATTAGTTTTTGGTTAATTATTTTTTATATATTTATTAATTTAATTATTTATTATAGGTTGTTGAAGGAAAAAATACCAAAGATAAATTAGATAAAGAAAATCTTGATTTAAACCAAAGGGTAAGTTTATTTATTTATTTATATATTATTGATTTATTATTTATTTATTGAATTATTTATTTGTTTAGATAACTGAAGAAAAAAAGGAAAAAAGTATTTTAAAAGCCGAAAATGTGAAATTGAAACAATCTGTAAGTTTATTTTTATTTTTGGTGAATTATTTATTATATTATATATGTATTAATTTAATTATTTATTATAAGTCATTGAAGAAAAAAATGGCAAAACTATATTAAAAAAAATAATAATCTCGTTTTAAACCATAGCGTAAATATATTTACTTATTGAATTATTTATTTGTTTAGATCACTGAAGAAAAAAACGAAAAAAGTAAATTAAAAGAAAAAATTGTGGAATTGAATCAATCTGTAAGTTTAATTATTAGTTTTTGGTTAATTATTTTTTATATATTTATTAATTTAATTATTTATTATAGGTTGTTGAAGGAAAAAATACCAAAGATAAATTAGATAAAGAAAATCTTGATTTAAACCAAAGGGTAAGTTTATTTATTTATTTATATATTATTGATTTATTATTTATTTATTGAATTATTTATTTGTTTAGATAACTGAAGAAAAAAAGGAAAAAAGTATTTTAAAAGCCGAAAATGTGAAATTGAAACAATCTGTAAGTTTATTTTTATTTTTGGTGAATTATTTATTGTATTATATATGTATTAATTTAATTATTTATTTTTGTTTCTTTTTTTTTTTTGTAAATAAATAAATAAATAAATAAATCTTTATTTCTCGACCTGCTTAGAGGCACAAGTCCTCGGTGGCTAGGTCCTCCAAACATCAATACAATCTAGCTACAACAATACATTAATAAACATCAATACAAATTAATTACAACAATTTAACAAATAATAAACAAGTAAAAAAAAAAAAAAAGAAAAGAAAAAAAAAAATTAGAAATGTATGCTCATTAACAAATAACATGACCATATATTTCCATCAAAAGACAAAAAGTAATTTAAAAATTTCGCGCAAAAACCCGATACCAGGAGCAAGCGACGCATTAGCCATCCCGGCATTTGCCATAAGTTGTTAAGGAAACCTGGTCAAAACCTTAACAAGGATGGTATGACCTCTCTCTGCCTCACCTAATCTCTGCTTGCGAGAACTAAATAAAATTTTGCACAACTCTAGGACATTAGGACTTGACAAAATTTATAATTGATTTAATCATAGGGGGCAGAGGACTATAATCCCAAGTAGTAACAGACAGACTGTTCCACAAATCAATGCCAGATCCTACAAATGAATGTAAACCGATATTTTTCAAGAATCTTGGCTTACGAATCTTTTTTCTATGATCAGCTCTACCTAAATAATTTGGTTCCTGAAATCTATTCGTTATTTCCTCCCAACTCCTAAAACCCTTATAGGCTTTGAAAATCACTTTCAATTTAGCCCATTCCCTTCTCTCCAATAAGCTAGACCATCCTAATTCATTAATCATTGAAGTGACACTACTAAACCTATCAAATTTACCAAAAACAAATCTAGCCGCCCTCCTTTGTACCATATCAATTTTTCTCTCTAATCGTTGTGGGTGTTTGTCCCAAACCACAGAACAATACTCTAAATTAGGTCTTACATAAGTTAAATAAACTTTTGACTTAACTTCTCTAGATGTACCCTTCAAAATTCTACCAAACATCCCCAATTTCCTATAAGCCTTATTGACTATATAACTAATATGCATATCCCACTTTAAATTTGCCTGAATATGTATGCCTAAATATTTATAAAATTTAGATTCATTGATAATATTTCCACCAATGTAATAATTTTGAGGACTAACCAAATTTCTAGTACTAAATCTAACCAAATTTGACTTGGAATGGTTTAGTTCCATTGAATTGGATCTACACCATCCTTCAATTTGATCCAGGTCATTCTGTAAAGTAAGGCTATCACAATCATTATCAATTACTCTATATACGACACAATCATCCGCGAAAAGCCTAATAGATGATTGCACGATAGAAGGCAAATCATTTACATATATAAGAAAAAGAAGAGGACCCAGAACACTACCTTGAATCACCCCAGACGTGACATCTACTCTATCAGACAGACCATTACCCACTTTTACAATTTGAGTTCTATCCCTAAGAAAACACCGAATAAATTTAATTAACTTAACAGACAACCCTGACGAGTTTAATTTTTCTAAAATAATTTTATGACTGACTTTATCGAAAGCCTTGGCAAAGTCAAAAAATACTGCATCTACACACTGACTTTTATCCAAAGCTTCCTGTAATTCCTGAATAAAAGAAACTAATTGAGAATTACAGTTAATTAATTACAATTAATTTATTATAAGTCAATGAAGAAAAAAATGGCAAAACTATATTAAAAAAAATAATAATCTCGTTTTAAACCATAGCGTAAATATATTTACTTATTGAATTATTTATTTGTTTAGATCACTGAAGAAAAAAACGAAAAAAGTAAATTAAAAGAAAAAATTGTCGAATTGAATCAATCTGTAAGTTTAATTATTAGTTTTTGGTTAATTATTTTTTATATATTTATTAATTTAATTATTTATTATAGGTTGTTGAAGGAAAAAATACCAAAGATAAATTAGATAAAGAAAATCTTGATTTAAACCAAAGGGTAAGTTTATTTATTTATATATTATTGATTTATTATTTATTTATTGAATTATTTATTTGTTTAGATAACTGAAGAAAAAAAGGAAAAAAGTATTTTAAAAGCCGAAAATGTGAAATTGAAACAATCTGTAAGTTTATTTTTATTTTTGGTGAATTATTTATTATATTATATATGTATTAATTTAATTATTTATTATAAGTCATTGAAGAAAAAAATGGCAAAACTATATTAAAAAAAATAATAATCTCGTTTTAAACCATAGCGTAAATATATTTACTTATTGAATTATTTATTTGTTTAGATCACTGAAGAAAAAAACGAAAAAAGTAAATTAAAAGAAAAAATTGTGGAATTGAATCAATCTGTAAGTTTAATTATTAGTTTTTGGTTAATTATTTTTTATATATTTATTAATTTAATTATTTATTATAGGTTGTTGAAGGAAAAAATACCAAAGATAAATTAGATAAAGAAAATCTTGATTTAAACCAAAGGGTAAGTTTATTTATTTATTTATATATTATTGATTTATTATTTATTTATTGAATTATTTATTTGTTTAGATAACTGAAGAAAAAAAGGAAAAAAGTATTTTAAAAGCCGAAAATGTGAAATTGAAACAATCTGTAAGTTTATTTTTATTTTTGGTGAATTATTTATTATATTATATATGTATTAATTTAATTATTTATTATTAAGTCATTGAAGAAAAAATGGCAAAACTATATTAAAAAAAATAATAATCTCGTTTTAAACCATAGCGTAAATATATTTACTTATTGAATTATTTATTTGTTTAGATCACTGAAGAAAAAAACGAAAAAAGTAAATTAAAAGAAAAAATTGTGGAATTGAATCAATCTGTAAGTTTAATTATTAGTTTTTGGTTAATTATTTTTTATATATTTATTAATTTAATTATTTATTATAGGTTGTTGAAGGAAAAAATACCAAAGATAAATTAGATAAAGAAAATCTTGATTTAAACCAAAGGGTAAGTTTATTTATTTATTTATATATTATTGATTTATTATTTATTTATTGAATTATTTATTTGTTTAGATAACTGAAGAAAAAAAGGAAAAAAGTATTTTAAAAGCCGAAAATGTGAAATTGAAACAATCTGTAAGTTTATTTTTATTTTTGGTGAATTATTTATTATATTATATATGTATTAATTTAATTATTTATTATAAGTCATTGAAGAAAAAAATGGCAAAACTATATTAAAAAAAATAATAATCTCGTTTTAAACCATAGCGTAAATATATTTACTTATTGAATTATTTATTTGTTTAGATCACTGAAGAAAAAACGAAAAAAGTAAATTAAAAGAAAAAATTGTGGAATTGAATCAATCTGTAAGTTTAATTATTAGTTTTTGGTTAATTATTTTTTATATATTTATTAATTTAATTATTTATTATAGGTTGTTGAAGGAAAAAATACCAAAGATAAATTAGATAAAGAAAATCTTGATTTAAACCAAAGGGTAAGTTTATTTATTTATTTATATATTATTGATTTATTATTTATTTATTGAATTATTTATTTGTTTAGATAACTGAAGAAAAAAAGGAAAAAAGTATTTTAAAAGCCGAAAATGTGAAATTGAAACAATCTGTAAGTTTATTTTTATTTTTGGTGAATTATTTATTATATTATATATGTATTAATTTAATTATTTATTATAAGTCATTGAAGAAAAAATGGCAAAACTATATTAAAAAAATAATAATCTCGTTTTAAACCATAGCGTAAATATATTTACTTATTGAATTATTTATTTGTTTAGATCACTGAAGAAAAAAACGAAAAAAGTAAATTAAAAGAAAAAATTGTGGAATTGAATCAATCTGTAAGTTTAATTATTAGTTTTTGGTTAATTATTTTTTATATATTTATTAATTTAATTATTTATTATAGGTTGTTGAAGGAAAAAATACCAAAGATAAATTAGATAAAGAAAATCTTGATTTAAACCAAAGGGTAAGTTTATTTATTTATTTATATATTATTGATTTATTATTTATTTATTGAATTATTTATTTGTTTAGATAACTGAAGAAAAAAAGGAAAAAAGTATTTTAAAAGCCGAAAATGTGAAATTGAAACAATCTGTAAGTTTATTTTTATTTTTGGTGAATTATTTATTATATTATATATGTATTAATTTAATTATTTATTATAAGTCATTGAAGAAAAAAATGGCAAAACTATATTAAAAAAAATAATAATCTCGTTTTAAACCATAGCGTAAATATATTTACTTATTGAATTATTTATTTGTTTAGATCACTGAAGAAAAAAACGAAAAAAGTAAATTAAAAGAAAAAATTGTGGAATTGAATCAATCTGTAAGTTTAATTATTAGTTTTTGGTTAATTATTTTTTATATATTTATTAATTTAATTATTTATTATAGGTTGTTGAAGGAAAAAATACCAAAGATAAATTAGATAAAGAAAATCTTGATTTAAACCAAAGGGTAAGTTTATTTATTTATTTATATATTATTGATTTATTATTTATTTATTGAATTATTTATTTGTTTAGATAACTGAAGGAAAAAAGGAAAAAAGTATTTTAAAAGCCGAAAATGTGAAATTGAAACAATCTGTAAGTTTATTTTTATTTTTGGTGAATTATTTATTATATTATATATGTATTAATTTAATTATTTATTATAAGTCATTGAAGAAAAAAATGGCAAAACTATATTAAAAAAAATAATAATCTCGTTTTAAACCATAGCGTAAATATATTTACTTATTGAATTATTTATTTGTTTAGATCACTGAAGAAAAAAACGAAAAAAGTAAATTAAAAGAAAAAATTGTGGAATTGAATCAATCTGTAAGTTTAATTATTAGTTTTTGGTTAATTATTTTTTATATATTTATTAATTTAATTATTTATTATAGGTTGTTGAAGGAAAAAATACCAAAGATAAATTAGATAAAGAAAATCTTGATTTAAACCAAAGGGTAAGTTTATTTATTTATTTATATATTATTGATTTATTATTTATTTATTGAATTATTTATTTGTTTAGATAACTGAAGAAAAAAAGGAAAAAAGTATTTTAAAAGCCGAAAATGTGAAATTGAAACAATCTGTAAGTTTATTTTTATTTTTGGTGAATTATTTATTATATTATATATGTATTAATTTAATTATTTATTATAAGTCATTGAAGAAAAAAATGGCAAAACTATATTAAAAAAAATAATAATCTCGTTTTAAACCATAGCGTAAATATATTTACTTATTGAATTATTTATTTGTTTAGATCACTGAAGAAAAAAACGAAAAAAGTAAATTAAAAGAAAAAAATTGTGGAATTGAATCAATCTGTAAGTTTAATTATTAGTTTTTGGTTAATTATTTTTTATATATTTATTAATTTAATTATTTATTATAGGTTGTTGAAGGAAAAAATACCAAAGATAAATTAGATAAAGAAAATCTTGATTTAAACCAAAGGGTAAGTTTATTTATTTATTTATATATTATTGATTTATTATTTATTTATTGAATTATTTATTTGTTTAGATAACTGAAGAAAAAAGGAAAAAAGTATTTTAAAAGCCGAAAATGTGAAATTGAAACAATCTGTAAGTTTATTTTTATTTTTGGTGAATTATTTATTATATTATATATGTATTAATTTAATTATTTATTATAAGTCATTGAAGAAAAAATGGCAAAACTATATTAAAAAAATAATAATCTCGTTTTAAACCATAGCGTAAATATATTTACTTATTGAATTATTTATTTGTTTAGATCACTGAAGAAAAAAACGAAAAAAGTAAATTAAAAGAAAAAAATTGTGGAATTGAATCAATCTGTAAGTTTAATTATTAGTTTTTGGTTAATTATTTTTTATATATTTATTAATTTAATTATTTATTATAGGTTGTTGAAGGAAAAAATACCAAAGATAAATTAGATAAAGAAAATCTTGATTTAAACCAAAGGGTAAGTTTATTTATTTATTTATATATTATTGATTTATTATTTATTTATTGAATTATTTATTTGTTTAGATAACTGAAGAAAAAAGGAAAAAAGTATTTTAAAAGCCGAAAATGTGAAATTGAAACAATCTGTAAGTTTATTTTTATTTTTGGTGAATTATTTATTATATTATATATGTATTAATTTAATTATTTATTATAAGTCATTGAAGAAAAAAATGGCAAAACTATATTAAAAAAAATAATAATCTCGTTTTAAACCATAGCGTAAATATATTTACTTATTGAATTATTTATTTGTTTAGATCACTGAAGAAAAAAACGAAAAAAGTAAATTAAAAGAAAAAAATTGTGGAATTGAATCAATCTGTAAGTTTAATTATTAGTTTTTGGTTAATTATTTTTTATATATTTATTAATTTAATTATTTATTATAGGTTGTTGAAGGAAAAAATACCAAAGATAAATTAGATAAAGAAAATCTTGATTTAAACCAAAGGGTAAGTTTATTTATTTATTTATATATTATTGATTTATTATTTATTTATTGAATTATTTATTTGTTTAGATAACTGAAGGAAAAAAGGAAAAAAGTATTTTAAAAGCCGAAAATGTGAAATTGAAACAATCTGTAAGTTTATTTTTATTTTTGGTGAATTATTTATTATATTATATATGTATTAATTTAATTATTTATTATAAGTCATTGAAGAAAAAAATGGCAAAACTATATTAAAAAAAATAATAATCTCGTTTTAAACCATAGCGTAAATATATTTACTTATTGAATTATTTATTTGTTTAGATCACTGAAGAAAAAAACGAAAAAAGTAAATTAAAAGAAAAAATTGTGGAATTGAATCAATCTGTAAGTTTAATTATTAGTTTTTGGTTAATTATTTTTTATATATTTATTAATTTAATTATTTATTATAGGTTGTTGAAGGAAAAAATACCAAAGATAAATTAGATAAAGAAAATCTTGATTTAAACCAAAGGGTAAGTTTATTTATTTATTTATATATTATTGATTTATTATTTATTTATTGAATTATTTATTTGTTTAGATAACTGAAGAAAAAAAGGAAAAAAGTATTTTAAAAGCCGAAAATGTGAAATTGAAACAATCTGTAAGTTTATTTTTATTTTTGGTGAATTATTTATTATATTATATATGTATTAATTTAATTATTTATATATAAGTCATTGAAGAAAAAAATGGCAAAACTATATTAAAAAAAATAATAATCTCGTTTTAAACCATAGCGTAAATATATTTACTTATTGAATTATTTATTTGTTTAGATCACTGAAGAAAAAACGAAAAAAGTAAATTAAAAGAAAAAATTGTGGAATTGAATCAATCTGTAAGTTTAATTATTAGTTTTTGGTTAATTATTTTTTATATATTTATTAATTTAATTATTTATTATAGGTTGTTGAAGGAAAAAATACCAAAGATAAATTAGATAAAGAAAATCTTGATTTAAACCAAAGGGTAAGTTTATTTATTTATTTATATATTATTGATTTATTATTTATTTATTGAATTATTTATTTGTTTAGATAACTGAAGAAAAAAAGGAAAAAAGTATTTTAAAAGCCGAAAATGTGAAATTGAAACAATCTGTAAGTTTATTTTTATTTTTGGTGAATTATTTATTATATTATATATGTATTAATTTAATTATTTATTATAAGTCATTGAAGAAAAAAATGGCAAAACTATATTAAAAAAAATAATAATCTCGTTTTAAACCATAGCGTAAATATATTTACTTATTGAATTATTTATTTGTTTAGATCACTGAAGAAAAAAACGAAAAAAGTAAATTAAAAGAAAAAATTGTGGAATTGAATCAATCTGTAAGTTTAATTATTAGTTTTTGGTTAATTATTTTTTATATATTTATTAATTTAATTATTTATTATAGGTTGTTGAAGGAAAAAATACCAAAGATAAATTAGATAAAGAAAATCTTGATTTAAACCAAAGGGTAAGTTTATTTATTTATTTATATATTATTGATTTATTATTTATTTATTGAATTATTTATTTGTTTAGATAACTGAAGAAAAAAAGGAAAAAAGTATTTTAAAAGCCGAAAATGTGAAATTGAAACAATCTGTAAGTTTATTTTTATTTTTGGTGAATTATTTATTATATTATATATGTATTAATTTAATTATTTATTATAAGTCATTGAAGAAAAAAATGGCAAAACTATATTAAAAAAAATAATAATCTCGTTTTAAACCATAGCGTAAATATATTTACTTATTGAATTATTTATTTGTTTAGATCACTGAAGAAAAAAACGAAAAAAGTAAATTAAAAGAAAAAATTGTCGAATTGAATCAATCTGTAAGTTTAATTATTAGTTTTTGGTTAATTATTTTTTATATATTTATTAATTTAATTATTTATTATAGGTTGTTGAAGGAAAAAATACCAAAGATAAATTAGATAAAGAAAATCTTGATTTAAACCAAAGGGTAAGTTTATTTATTTATATATTATTGATTTATTATTTATTTATTGAATTATTTATTTGTTTAGATAACTGAAGAAAAAAAGGAAAAAAGTATTTTAAAAGCCGAAAATGTGAAATTGAAACAATCTGTAAGTTTATTTTTATTTTTGGTGAATTATTTATTATATTATATATGTATTAATTTAATTATTTATTATAAGTCATTGAAGAAAAAAATGGCAAAACTATATTAAAAAAAATAATAATCTCGTTTTAAACCATAGCGTAAATATATTTACTTATTGAATTATTTATTTGTTTAGATCACTGAAGAAAAAAACGAAAAAAGTAAATTAAAAGAAAAAATTGTCGAATTGAATCAATCTGTAAGTTTAATTATTAGTTTTTGGTTAATTATTTTTTATATATTTATTAATTTAATTATTTATTATAGGTTGTTGAAGGAAAAAATACCAAAGATAAATTAGATAAAGAAAATCTTGATTTAAACCAAAGGGTAAGTTTATTTATTTATTTATATATTATTGATTTATTATTTATTTATTGAATTATTTATTTGTTTAGATAACTGAAGAAAAAAAGGAAAAAAGTATTTTAAAAGCCGAAAATGTGAAATTGAAACAATCTGTAAGTTTATTTTTATTTTTGGTGAATTATTTATTATATTATATATGTATTAATTTAATTATTTATTATAAGTCATTGAAGAAAAAAATGGCAAAACTATATTAAAAAAAATAATAATCTCGTTTTAAACCATAGCGTAAATATATTTACTTATTGAATTATTTATTTGTTTAGATCACTGAAGAAAAAAACGAAAAAAGTAAATTAAAAGAAAAAATTGTCGAATTGAATCAATCTGTAAGTTTAATTATTAGTTTTTGGTTAATTATTTTTTATATATTTATTAATTTAATTATTTATTATAGGTTGTTGAAGGAAAAAATACCAAAGATAAATTAGATAAAGAAAATCTTGATTTAAACCAAAGGGTAAGTTTATTTATTTATATATTATTGATTTATTATTTATTTATTGAATTATTTATTTGTTTAGATAACTGAAGAAAAAAAGGAAAAAAGTATTTTAAAAGCCGAAAATGTGAAATTGAAACAATCTGTAAGTTTATTTTTATTTTTGGTGAATTATTTATTATATTATATATGTATTAATTTAATTATTTATTATAAGTCATTGAAGAAAAAAATGGCAAAACTATATTAAAAAAAATAATAATCTCGTTTTAAACCATAGCGTAAATATATTTACTTATTGAATTATTTATTTGTTTAGATCACTGAAGAAAAAAACGAAAAAAGTAAATTAAAAGAAAAAATTGTGGAATTGAATCAATCTGTAAGTTTATTTATAAGTTTTTGCTTATTTATTTTTTATGTATTTTTTAATTTAATTATTTATTATAGGTCGTTGAAGGAAAAAATACCAAAGATAAATTAGATAAAGAAAATCTTGATTTAAACCAAAAGGTATGTTTGATAACAAAATAAATAAAACTTTTTTAATAACATGAAAATTTGTCAACATTTCGATGAATTTTGTATCGTAATTGAATTTATTTTATTTAATTTTAGATTCAAGTATTGGTTGGACTAATAGATCAAGATGGAACTCTGAATATTTTCGATGCATTATTGAAAGGCTCCTTAGCCGGGGTAAAATATTGGTACGCCAAAGAGCCCTCCACTATTCATAGAATGGTTATGGAAAGTATTATAATTTCACTTCACTGCATTGGGCATCTATCAATAGGCATTTAGACATTGTAGAGTTCTTGTTGTCCAAAGGAGTGAATATGGAGGCGGAGAGTTCTTTTTATAATACAACACCCTTAATGTTTGCCTCCAGGCATGGATATGTCCCTATAGTCCAAACATTACTGGACAAGGGGGCGAACGTCAACCATCAAGATCATGGCAAATACACACCACTACATTGTCCAGTTTATCGTAATGAATTGCCACTAGTGAAATTATTTATTGAAAAGGGGGCGGATAGAAGTAAGAGATGAAGAGAATAAAACTCCATTAGATGATGCTAGAGCGTTTGGAAGGAAATGTATTGAGGATTATTTGTCGTCCCTTTAACATCCTGACAAATGACCCTCCTAATTTAATTAACTAAATAATTAAATTAATTTATCAAAATGACACACACACACACACACACACTGTCAATATATATTTTAAAATTAAATAAATATTTTTCTCAACGTTTCGACTTTTAATTCCAAATTAATCTTCATGCTATGATATAGATCCAATATAGTGCTAATTAAATTAACAATTCAATAAAAGCGAAACATCGTGTAAATTATTAATATAATTTTGGATTAATAATCACAATCCCCACGGTTGAGTTTCTTATTTTCATTTGAGACAGTTTTATAACTCAAAAACAGTGCATTCTATTGAAATAAGCTGACGTGTTCTGATGTGGCCATTCACTTGACTTTACCATAAAACCTGGCCCCTCACTTATATTTAATATTTAATGAAAATATTTATATTCATGTAGGGGGATTAGTTTTTGCATTTTTAGACTCCTGGGCTCCCATTGATTATGTATACAAAATATGGTTGAGTTTGGTACAAGAGCCTAGATTTTCATTTTTTGAGCCCCCCCCTCCCCCTTAATTTTGGGTCAATATGCACCAAAATCTAATCAGGTCTTAATCTCAATGGACCAAAACTACTTGGTATTGGTATTGAAATTTGGTTTCGATATTCAAACTAGTTTTTGAGCTAGCTCGTCCACAAAAATTTGCTAACGCACAGACTAACTGACAACCAGACAGACAAACTAACAGACATTTTGACCAAACAATTATTATTTCAAAAATGTAATTTTTTCGATGTTCACTTATTAGAGCTTTTTGGTAGAGCGAAATGCCATGGTTTTGCTCAATTTTTTTAATCAAAATAGTTTAGCCGTTTTTGAGATATTCGAAAAAAAAGAAAAAAAAAACACTTTTTTCATGCACGATTACAATAGTTGACCATACCCTGTAGGTTAAAGTAAAAAAGTTCAAGGGGGAAACTTAACTACCCTATTGTTTGTCGACTTAGAACAAACTTTCAAGGGTATTTCAAGGTCAAGTTATGTTTTTTAAATGGAAACCTATATTTTTCTTTACAATTTCTAAATTAAAAAAAAAAAAATTCTCTCCTCTTAAGGTAGTTGTTTCACGATAATAGGGTTAGGAGGGTTTTGTGTTGGATATTCAATCTGTCACGATCTCATCTTTGGCTAAGTTGTTTTTGATGGGTTTTTTGTTAATTGAAATAATTATTCACAGGTGATTGTCTCGATAAAAATGTATAATTACATTTTTATTCGATTTCCTTTGAATTATTAATTGGTTTTTTAGTTTTAAATTCCACTAATAGATCATTACAAATATTATTATATATATATTAAAAGTTAGACAATTTAATTGATTGAATCGGGGAATGGAGAAATGATGGAATTGAAATAATTATCGGAAAAGAGTTTTTTTATTTAATTAGTTTTTTCCTCTTATTAAAAACAGGACTAAAAAGATGATCAAGGACACTCGATGGTGGAGAAGTAATCTCCGGAGTCGAAGCTCAAAAACAATGTATGCATAAATTCATGTAAAATAATTGGTTTAATAAAATTTATAAAAAAAAAAAAAAAATTAAATTGTTTAAAAATCTTTAAAAAAGTTTTAAATTCCACAAATATTAAATTTTAGAATTTGACAATTTAATTAATTATAAAACTCGACAAATTGTTATTTGATTAAAAAAAAAAAATTATACGGTATGTATATATATAAAATTAAGGTTTTGTCTGTACATTGCTCCAAATCACGCCAAATTTTGGTTGCATACGTTTCAAGCAAAGTTATGAACGAAAATACTCTCAACAAAATTCCTGTCTGTATGTCTGTCTGTCTGTTTCAGTGGTTTCCGGGAAAAGTTGCTCACGATTCACGTCAAAACGACTGAAGGAATTATTATGAAATTTCATATTTGTATCAGATGTCTTCTAATTTACGTTTTTAGCTATATAACGTTTTGATATTTTGACTCCAAAACGAGGTTGGGGGGGGGGGGGGGATTACACGAATGAAAATTATCAAATAACTCCTAAACTATTAACTCTACGGCAAATTTTACAATGAGCAAAGTTGTAGGGAATAAGATTTCTGACAACTTTTTTTTTAAAAATTCTCCCCCCCTCCAAAAACCTCTCAAAAAAGGGAGGAGAGTCAAAATATGAAAATTCTTGCTCTTTGATCAAACTCAACCAAATTTTGTATACATATACATATTCGGTTAGGGGGTACAGGTGGGGTGCACTATATATATATAGCTTTTAACTTTAAGCAAAAAATTTCCGAGCATCGCTCGGTGGCCAGGCACTTAATAATTAAAAGATCTATATTTTAATATATGCAGAGTGGGTCATTAAAAGAGCAAATTAAACGGGTTGACATTCATTATATGAGAGTATCAGAATCTTTGAATTTTTATATCTAATAATTATGTTATTTCTGGTTATAATGAAAGTTATTTTAAATAAGCATGTTTTTATTCTGATATTCTGGAATTCTTCATTAAATACCCGTTTTCCTGTTACTACTCCTATTTCCCTGACCCACTGGAAATTCTTAACATTTAATAAAAATAATAATTTTTATAAAAAAAAAATAAAACCGACTTCAAAAAAATTAAATGCAACAAATAAAATAATAAGAATTCAAAAATCAAATATAATTCACTAAAAGGTATAAAATAATTATCTGATTTAGTTACATATAAACGATGAAATTGTTATATGAAATTACTTTTTGGAGTCAAATCAAAAAGACTAAATTCTTGTTGATTTTAAGTCTATTCTTCCACGTTTTCACTACAGGTTGCCATTAATAGTCAAAACATCAAAAATGGAATGCAATAAGGTTATTTCTCTAGTAATAGATAAGAATCGATCGTTATTTTTTATTTTAATCCGATTCCTTCATGTCTTCAGCAATGGTTACCAATAAAACCCAAATATCCTAAATTCAATGTAGAATTGTTGTTTCTCAAGTATTAAATGAGAATCGATCATTATTTTTGAATTAAAGTCAACATGAACTGCAAATTGCAAGTGATATGTATCTGATTAATAATAAAGGAATAAACATATTATTATTTCAAATGAATTTGGATAAAGTTTAGCAACGATCCGTTGCAGTTTATTTAAGCATGTAGATATGTACCATATTTATATGTACGAGATACCATTTTCAAGTCTAAAATTTACGAAAAGTAAAATTAGAAGCTCGCTAAGAGAGCTGACGTGTTCTGATGTGGCCATCCACTTGACTTTAGCATACAACCTGGCACCTCTTATATTTAATATTTAATAAAATTGTTTATATTCATGTAGGGGGGGTGGTAAGTTTTTGAACTTTTAGACTCCTGGGAGCCCTCTGATTATGTATACAAAATTTGGTTGAGTTTGGTACAAGAGCCTAGATTTTCATTTTTTGGCCATACACCCCCCCCCCCATTTTTGGCGGTTATTTTTTTCCATTTTGAGACTTCTGGTCCAATGATTATGTATACAAAATTTGGTTGAGTTTGGTACAAGAGCCTAGATTTTCATTTTTTGACCATACACCCCCCACCCATTTTGGGCGGTTAGTTTTTGCATTTTTAGACTTCTGGGGGTCCACTGATTATGTATACAAAATTTGGTTGAGTTTGCTCAAATGGCCTATATTTTTAATTTTTAACGCCCCTCCACCCCCATCGTCGATATGCACCAAAATCTAATCAGCTCTTAATCTCAATAGACCAAAACTACGTATGAAATTTGTTTTCGATATTCAAAGATTCAAACTAGTTTTAGAGCTAGCCCGTCCACAAAAATTTGATAACGCACAGACTAACGGACAACCAGACAAACTAACTAACAGACATTTTGACAAAACAATTATTATCTCGAAAAATGAAATTTTTACGAAGTTCACTTATTAGAGCTTTTTGGTAGAGCGAAATGCCATGGTTTCGCTCAATTTTTTTAATCAAAATAGTTTCAGTCGTTTTTGAGATATTTCGAAAAAAAGAAGGAAAAAAATACTTTTTTCTTGCACGATTACAATACTTGACCATACCCTGTATGGTAAAGTAAAAAATAATAAAGTTCTTATTTCTACATTATTAACTATCATTTTTGAATAACAAATATCAATAGAATTATAATATTTTATCCGCGGTTCGAGACAATTTTTTTTCTTCAAATGTGGCCCGTGTAAGTCAGAAGGTTGGACAACCCTGTTCTAGACAATGGGTAAAGGAATCAGATGGATTCGGGGCTGAACGGAAGTAGATAAAGGACTGGACTATTTGAGATTATGACTCGGACCTCCACTTCGCCCCTCCCTCACACCTGCCCTTTTCTTTTGCTTGTTTGTTCCATTTTTTTCTCTATTTTATCTTTATTTGTCTTCACACTTGGCTATAAAGTATTTGTCAAAGTTTAGGTGGAATTGTACTTTTTGTTTTGTTTTTTCATTTATTTTCAACAACCTCCCGAACGGCTACCTTTAAGAATATAGTAATAATATAGTAACTTCAATTAAAACGCATGTTTTTCATTTTACTTGTCCATCTACATATATTCATTTATTTCACATTTTTACTTGAAATTATTTTCCTAAAACTTGGCTTTTACGGATTATTATTATTGTTTGTAGGACCTCCACCTCTCCCTTTTAGCTCATTCATCCTCTCTCATGATATGGTAACTAGTAATTCGTGACATACATAACAATTCGTAAAAGCCAAGTTTTAGGAAAATAATTTTAACTAAAAATGTGAAATAAATGAATATAGATGGACAAGTAAAATGAAAAACATGCGTTTTATTGAAGTTACTATATTCTCGACTCATTTATTAAATTGGTGATATTGAACTTGGCAACACATTAGATCTCACTATTTTTTTTGGCAAACTGTGTTTATTAATCGAACTTGGCCTTTTTTACACAAGGGATTTTGTTGAGATTTCACTTTCTTTTTAACCGACTTCAAAAAAGGAGGAGATTCTCTATTCGACTGAATTTTTTTTTTTGTGTCTATGTTACCTCATATCTCCGCCAATTGTGAACCGATTTTGAAAAAAAAAATTGCACGGGTTCAGTCTAGCTTCCGATTGGTCCCGTTTTTTTTTATTGGTATTAGGCCTTTTTTTTAGGTTTGTTCAGGCCCAACTTCTTCGTTTATGAACCGATTTCGATGATTCTTTTTTTATTGGAAAGAGGGTATCTTAGGAATGGTGCCATACTAATTTGGTCAAGTTCTGAAGATATGATCACTATTAATAATCAATCACTAAAAAGAGAAAAAATAAAACCGACTTCAAAAAATTAAATGCAACAAATTAAATGCACTAAAAGGTATAAAATAATTATTATCTTATTTAGTTACAAGTAAACGACGAAATATTAACATGAAATTACTTTTTGAAGTCGGTGCCAAACAAACTATACCTATAAGCGAGCCTATCCGCCAAACGTACTAAGTAAGATCTGTCGAGTACGATTCATAAAAGGTATATGTTTGGCACCGACTTGAAAAAGTAATTTCATGTTAATATTTCGTCGTTTAGTTGTAACTAAATAAGATAATTATTTTATACCTTTTAGTGGATTTTATTTGTTGCATTTAATTTTTTGAAGTCGGTTTTATTTTTTTCTTAAAAATTATTTTTTTGTACGTTTGGATGGGAATTTAACCTGTAAGATTCACGCATTTATTTTAAAGGCTCATGAAGATATTTTTCGATTTCTCACTTTATTAGTGATTCAAGTTATTACACTATGTCAAATTTTAGCATTCTTGCGTCGTTAAAGTTTCACTATTAGTTAATTTAGCTCATAAGTTTCACTACTTCATTTTAGATGCTGAAGAAGGGAAAGTTTCAGTTTTTTGATTTCACCCTTTATTAATGCCTCGAAATCTACTAACATTGCAAATTTTAGCATTTTATTGCTGTTGAATTTTTTCTTGATCAGAATTTATATTATAAACTTCACTTTTTCATTTAAGATGCTGAGGAAAGAAACGTTTTGTTTTGTGATTTTCTTCATTATCAAGAAAAGCTCTACCAGTATATCAAATTTCATCAATCTAGAGTCATTATATGTTAATTTAGCCTATAAATTTCACCTCTTCATTTTATGTTCTGAGGAAGGGAAAGTTTCGGTTTTTCGATTTCACCTATTATTAACGCCAAAACTCTACCACCATCTCGAAAATAATGAGAATTTACCGCACAAAATTTATCCCCTTTAATTTATGTCCTGAAGAAGGGAAAGTTTCGGTTTTTCGATTTCACCCTTTATTAATGCTCCAAAATCTAACAACATCCCGAAAATGATGATAATTTATCGCACAAAATGTATCTCCTTCAATTTATGTCCTGAAGAAGGGAAAGTTTCGGTTTTCCGATTTCACCCTTTATTAATGCTCCAAACTCTAACCCATCCCGAAAATGATGATAATTTATCGCACAAATTTCAGATCTTCATTTTATGTCCTGAAAAAGGAAAAGTTTCGGTTTTGCGATTTCACTCTTTATTAATTTAGCAAATTCTACTAATATGCCAAGTTTTAGCATTCTAGGATCATTATACATATTTTCACTGAATGTTAATTTATTCTATAAATTTCACCCCTTCATTTCGGGCCCCGAAGAAGTGAAAGTTTCGGAGTTTCAAGTTCCTCTTTAATTAATGTGCCAACCTTTAACAGTATGCCAAATTTCAGCATTCTAGATTCATTCAATTTTTAGTATATGTTAATAAAGTCTACATATAACTTTAACCCCTTCATTTTAGGTCCTGAAGAAGGGAAACTTTCGTATTTTAGATTTTCCCATTAATTGTACCCCAAACTCTTTCAAAATGCCAAGTTTTAACATTCTAGGATCAATATATTTTCACTGTATGTTAATTTAGCCTATTTATTTCAGCCCTTCATTTCGGGCCCCGAAGAAGTGGATGTTTCGGTGTTTCAAGTTCCTCTTTTATTAATGTGCCAAATTTTCGCATTATAGGTTCATTGTGTTTTCACTATATGTTAATTTAGCCTATAACTTTCACCCCTTCATTTTAGGCCCTGAAGAAGTGAAAGTTTCTATTTTTTGATTTTTCCCATTTTTTGTACCCCAAACTCTACCAGCATGCCAAATTTCAGCATTCTAGGATCAGCGGAAGTAGTCTAGAATTTTTATGAGTGAGTGACGAAAAAGCCTATATTTGGCTTCTTGTAACTTGAAGGGTATAATAAGCTGTAGAAATATGAAATTTTGTAATTTAGTTAAGCTTATGGACCAATATTGTGGAAAAAAAAATTCAGCCATGTAGAGCTTTCCAGTACGAAGTTACAGAGGCGTCAAAATGGCCTGAGTTGTTTCCTGTAAAGGGTAGTCTGGCAGTGCACACACCCCCGTTCGAATCGAATTTAGCTGGGGCACTACCGTGGTAATCTTTAATACACTGCAAAATTAAAATAAATTAAAGTGGCCGGGCATTGTCATGCATCAACATGAAACTCTCACCAACATAGTCAGTGTAAGCCATAACGTGACTCTGAACCTCTTCAATGTAACGAGGTTGCAGTTAAGTTGCCCAATGTCAGCCCAGAAACAAAAACAATATCAGTCTTTCCGTCATGGGAAATGCCGCCCAGACCGTCCACGGCCCACCGCCAAATGCGACCCTTTCTTCGATTCAGACTACTTGTGCGAAACGTTCTCCGTCTCTTCAATAGACTCTTCTGCGTCCGTCATTACCATGAAGATTAATTTTACATTCGTCCGAGAAGAGAACAGTCCTCTATTGCTCCAAGGATCAATTAAGGTGTTCCCTTGCGAAATGAAGTCGCGCTTGTCGGTGAGCTGGGGTCAATTTCGGACCACGTACAGGCCGATGTGGAGTCAGGTCTCCTTCTCGAAGTCTTCGTCTCACTGTCCATCTACTGACAGCCACTGATCGGACCTCATGTAGCTGCTGTTGCACTTAAACGCCAGTGAGGTGACGATTGCGTAAGCATGTCAGGCAAATAAATTGATCGTCTCGCTCCGTGGTAGATCGAGTTCTTCCTGATCCGAACCTTCTGGCAAAGGCGACGGTCTTCAGATATCTTTTGTATACTCTTCTAACAGTTGATCGGCTCAAATTGAGCCTCCTTGCCACAACTCGATGACTCAGTCCACTTTGAAGAAGCGCAACCACTTGAGCGGCTTTTTCTAAAGTGGTATGCATTTTGATAATTTTTTTTAATGAGGAGTAGTATGTGATGTTAGCAGGTCAATCACTGATATGAAAATGATGGCACTTCGCAAAATTAAGCAATTGGTGTGTATATCAGATAACTATCATGGGTGTCACATTACTTTAAATTTTAATTTCAGCAAATCGATATTTATTTGGAAAATTATTTAGAAATAAGATCAACTTTGAAATAAGATATTTTATTTTAAAAGAATTTACATTTTCATTTTTCGAAATAAAAGCGTTTTTTTTCGAGTTATTCCTTATGAATGTAAAAATTTAGAGGTGGGCCGATTTTTTTGCTCCCAAGTATACTAGTATATCTGTCGTCTATTTATTAAAGTTGATATATTTTTAAAATAATAGATATATTTTGCTTATTACTTGAATCCTCAATGGTTTTTATTAATTCTGGAAAGCGATTTGCTTAATTAATTAATCAGGTACGGAACCCTCAGTTTTCGAGCCTGGCTCGCTTTTGTCTGGATTATTTTACTAGTACCGAACTATGAAAATAAAAAAAAAACGACTTCAAAAAAATTTAATGCAACAAATAAAATAATGAGAACTCAAAAATAAAATGAAATGTACTAAAAGGTATAAAATAATTATCTTATTTAGTTACAACTAAACGATGAAATTGTTACATGAAATCACTTTTTGAAGTCGGTGCCAAACATATACATTTTATGAATCGCACTCGACGGATCTTAGTACGTTTGGCGTTTGGCGTGTAATGAAGACAACATCGCGTAAGCTCGCTTATATAGTTTGTTTGGCACCGACTTCAAAAAGTGATTTCATGTAATAATTTCATAGTTTAGTTGTAACTAAATAAGATAATTATTTTATACCTTTTAGTGCATTTTATTTTATTTTGAGTTCTTATTATTTTATTTGTTGCATTTAATTTTTTTGAAGTCGGTTTTTTCTATTATTTTTATTTTTCTCTTTTTAGTAATGTTAAGAATAGCGACTTATGATAATACCTTGAATGCATCTCACAAGAGAAAGATTCGTGCGAAGGAATCAGAAATTGATAATAAAATTCAATTCATAAATAGAGAAATTATCTCGAAACTTTAGCGGGTTTTAAATGAACGTTTTATGATTATTATTTTTTATAAAAGATTTTATATTTATTATAATTTCGATTATTTGCATATGAGAATTGGAGATTTCCGTTATTTTGTCATTGATCATATCATCAGAACTTGCCCAAATTAATATGGGACTATCCCTAAGGTACCCTCTTTCCAAGAAAAAAAATCATTGAAATCGGTCCATAAACAAAGAAGTTATGCGTGAACATACATAACAAAAAAAAGGTCCAATACCAGTGGAATTTAAACGGGACCAATCGGGTACTAGACTGAACCCAATGAAAAAAAAATCATCAAAATCCGTTCACAATTGGCGAAGAAATTGAATAACATAGATACAAAAAAAATCAGTCTAATTGATAACCTCCTCCTTTTTTAAAAGTTGGTTAAAAACCTTTAATAGTCTCCCAACACATAGATTCAGTAATTTTTAAATTTTCAATCGGGTAAATCTAATCAACTTGATTGTTATTCTATAATTTACGAGCAGGTCGTTATCAAAATCATTCTCTCTCTCTCTCTGTTTAATTCCAGCGTCGATGGGAAAAGTTTCCAGGCCAACCCCCTTCAAGTTTGTTCCTAAGGGACTTTCAAAACATACATTCAGCGCTTGGTTGACTTTTTTTATTTGGTTTATTTGCACTCAATCACCACGGAAAAGAATGGTTCGTAAAGAACAGCCCGAGTGTGGGTGTGTGTGAAGAAGGATCTGGAAACGATTTGACAAGCCGCTCTCCATCAAAGGCACATCCACTGGGGACTATCTATCATCCAGGAGAGATTCGACAGATAAACAGTCGATACCGCCGAGTTGGCTCTATTCTCCAGTATTATCAAGCAATTAGCTTAGCAACTCCCAAAACACTCACAGCCATACACCCTTTTCTCTTTATTAATTAGTACCTACCTAAAGGACTGAGCGTTACTGGGTAATCTGCAGTAGCGTAGTGAGGGGGAGCTTGCCCTGGGCAGCATTCTGATAGGGGGGGGGGGGGTGGCAGATTTTAGAAAAAATTATAAAAAGTTTTATTTTCAACTTCGTGATTATGAGAGCGTCTTTAAGATAAAAAATCATTTTTTTACTTTATCCAATGCGAAGCATGGGTAAATCATTGTAATCGGTCTCGCGGCAAACGCGACTTCAAAGAAAAATCAAGTAAAGACTACGGAACCCATGGCCTCAATCAAAGTCACAAATTGTAGTATTCAACTAGGTTGAATTTTAGTACGTGACGGTTTTGCCAAAAATTACATGGGGTCTCGTCGAGAGGCCAAAAAGTGCGATTTTTTCATTTAGTGCGTGCGGATGTATGTATGGATGGATGTATGGATGTATGTTATCGTTTTTTCCGTCCACGATTTTTCCCCACCGTACAACCAATTGAAATGAAATTGAAAACCTACCATTACTTTAACAAAATGAAGCGCTGATTAGTTTTTGGTACATATCGGCCCACAAACATTTTAATTCAGTTTTAGTTTTTTCTAAATATCTTAAAAATGACTTAACCAATTTTGAAGAAATTTAATATCCTAATTAAATACCTTAGGGACCACAAATAAGGTTGAAATAAAGTTTTTAGTAAAATTATTTTTTTAACTACTTTACTCTAGAGTAAGATTGTACTTTTTTAAATTCTTTATTTTAATTCTTTAAAATTTATTCATTTGATCGTTTTAATATAGCCCATTTAAACTTGATTAAGTAAGAAACGATTGGATTCTCTCTGTGAAATGTTAAATATTTGGGAGAAAATTTTATAAGTAACCATAACAACTGCGTTGTTTTCTTATCCGTTTCCTTTGCTGAAGACATAGAGGATTCGTCTTAAAATCAAACATATCGATTGATTCTCATCTATTACTTGAGGAATAACCATTCTACATTGGATTTTTGACGTTTGGGTTATTACTGGTAACCATTGCTGAAGACATGCAGGAATCGAGTTAAAATCAAAAAGTGATCGATTATCATCTAATACACGAGGAATAACCATTCTACATTGGATTTTCAACGTTTCGGTTATTATTGGTAACCACTGCTGAAGACATCGAGGAATCGACTTAAAATCAAATATAGTGATAGATTCTCATCTAATGGTCGAGGAATAACAATTCTACATTGGATTTTTGACGTTTCGATTATTACTGGTAACCATTGCTGAAGACATGCAGGAATCGAGTTAAAATCAAAAAGTGATCGATTATCATCTAATACACGAGGAATAACCATTCTACATTGGATTTTCAACGTTTCGGTTATTATTGGTAACCACTGCTGAAGACATCGAGGAATCGACTTAAAATCAAATATAGTGATAGATTCTCATCTAATGGTCGAGGAATAACAATTCTACATTGGATTTTTGACGTTTCGATTATTATTGGTAACCATTGCTGAAGACATGGAGGATCGGCTTAAAATCAAAAATAACGATCGATTCTTATCTAATACTAGAGGAATAACCTTATTGCAATCCATTTTTGATGTTTTGACTATTAATGGCAACCTCTACTGAAAACGTGGAAGAATCGACTTAAAATCAAAAAGACTAAATTATTTTTGGTAAACAACTCAAGCTTGAGTTGTTTGCCATAAAAGAATTTAGTTTTAAAAGAAACAATTTGTAAAATTCTCTAGTTCAATCTGATATGGTTAATTAATTTAAATGTAAGAACACCAGCTTAACATAAATATAATTAATTAATGTAAAAGTAGTAATTTTTTTAAACTTATGCATAATTTGGTAATTTTGAGATTAAAATGATATATATAAATATTTGTATATCTAGTTTTCACATGGAAAAATATTAAACAACATTTATGCTATGACTAATGCCTCGTCGTCAACGTATACATTAACTAGATAAAGCGTGCATTTTATTATTCAATTCATACTTTGTCTAAAAATGGACATAGATGTATACGTTCACTAGTTAATGTATACATTGACTGGAGTTTATATTTTAATTTTAACATTATATACTAAAATAAATCGGTTTTTATATGATTTGTCGTCATCAGTTCTAAACCTTTAACAATGATTTATAATACAGATATTGTATATATGTTATGTAAAATCCATATCATATATAAAATAATTGGTTAGGACGATCATAAATCTAGTATAATATTTTTTTTTAGTCCTAGATCATGGCAGGACGGGCGAAAACGTGAGCTGTGCAGATATGGGGGTAGGTTTGAAATCGATCCTCGTTGTCGACCATCTACTAGTACTTGGTGTTGTTGCCCCCCCCCCCAACTCTTTTTGGATAGATGTGATTTATAGAGTGTCTGCCGCGCTCTCACCCTCTTTTTCCCTCTTTTCGTTATATTCAATTGCTGTAAATCCGATGAAAAATGAAGAACAAGCATATTTCTCTCATCCCTTGATATTGGAATCTCATTATTAAAAATATTTCCTTTCTTACATACTTCCTCAAGTTCATTCACTTCATCTATGCACAAATAGAAGGAAAATATCTACTTTTGCTTAAATTATTAAATTTTAAATAAATAATTACAAATCTTTTTAACCGACTTCAAAAAAGGAGGAGATTCTCAATTCGACTGAATTTTTTTGTGTCTATGTTACCTGATATCTTCGCCAATTGTGAACCGATTTTGATGATTTTTTTTGCATTGGATTCAGTATAGTTTCCGATTGGTGCCATATAAATTTCATTGGTATTGGACCTTTTCAGTTATGTATGTTTGCGCATAAATTCCTTGTTTATTAACCGATTTTAATGATTCTTAATGAGTTTGAATCAGTATAGCTCCAACGTAGTCAAGATACCTAACTATTTATTTATTTATTTATTTTATGTATGTTCACCGAGAGCTTTTTGCCACGTGGACCGATTTCGATGATTCTTTTTTTATTGGAAAGGGGGTACCCTAAGGGTGGTCCCATATTAATTTGGTCAAGTTCTAATGATATAATCAATGATGAAATAACGTAAATCTCCAATTCTTATGACCAAATAATCGAAATTATAATAAATAAAATATTTTATAAAAAATAACAATCTTAAAACGTTCAGTAAAACATGCAAAGTTTTCGATAGAATTTCTTAATTATGAATTGAATTTTATTATCATTTTCTGAATCATTCGCCAGATGCTCTCTCTTACGAAATGCATACAAAATATTATCTTAAGTCAATATTAATATCACTAAAAAAATAATTTTTCGAAAAAAAAACCGACTTCAAAAAAATTAAATTCAGCAAATAAAAGAATAAGAACTCAAAAATAAAATAAAATTTACTAAAAGGTATAAAATAATTATAGTTACAACTAAACGATGAATTTATTACATGAAATCACTTTTTGAAGTCGGTGCCAAACATATACATTTTATGAATCGCACTCGACGGAACTTAGTACGCTTGGCGGATAAAGAAGACAACATCGCGTAAGCTTGCTTTTATAATTTGTTTAGCACCGACTTCAAAAAGTGATTTCATGTTAATATTTCGTCGTTTAGTTGTAACTAAATTAGATAATTATTTTATACCTTTTAGTGCATGGGCCAAAAATTCACTGGTCCGTGAGTACGTATATGTACCCCCCGTCTCGCAACCGTCTCACCTTAGGCACAAGCGCGACATAAATTACATAAATCTAAAATTCGTAGTGTTGACAAAACTAGGTTCTATCAGTGCTTATTGTAATATGTGTATCTCAACCAAAACATTTTGTGAAAAAACAGGCCAAGCTCGAAAAAGTAGTGAAATCTACTGTGCAGCCAAGTTATATTCGCTAAGAATAATTAAGTCGAGAAAATAGTAGTTTCAATTAAAATGCATACTTTCCATTTTGAATGACAATCATAATTTATGGACTCTAAATTTTTAATTTAGATTATTTTCATGAAACTTGCTTGTTCACAAATTTAGTTTATTAACACTTATAATTCGTAACAGACAAGTTTCATGAAAATAATCTAAATTAAAAATTTAGAATTCATAAATTTAGATTGTCATTCAAAATGTAAATAATGTATTTTAATTGAAAGTTCTATTTTCTCAACTTAATTATTATTGGCGAATATAACTTGGCTGCACAGTAGATTTCACTACTTTTTCGAACTTGGCCTGTTTTTTCACAGAATGGTTTGGTTGGGATTTCTCTGCTTTATGTAAGCTACGTGAAAAGCAAGAATATGTATACACAATTTGGTTGGTTTTGTCCAAGGGGCTAGAATTTTTATTTTTGACCCCCCCCCCCCATTTTGAAGGAGTTGAAAGATAGAAAGTTTGGATTTTTGGAATGTTTCCTTTGTTTGTGCCCCAAACTCTACTAGCAGGCGAACGTTCATGATGCTGGAATGATTGGAAGTACCCTATAGGTTTTGATGACCTGTCAGTGAGTCATCGAGTGAGTGAGTGCCAAAATTAGCTATCTTCTCAGGTCCATATCTCAGAATCTTTTAAGCTATTTTATTGAAATTTGGTACTTTCTCAAGATGGGTTACATAATTATATGTTCATAATTTCAGCTCTGTATCACAAATGGGTTCCAAGATGCAGGAGGGTCGAAATTGGCTCGAAATGGTCATGTAAATAGCGTACAGCGTGTATGGCCAAACCAATACTCGAACTTGGCCTGCGCACGCTTTGTACTTTGATAATTCGCAATAACTGAGGATAACTGAGGATAAATAAAATTTAGGCTGAAACTTTTTACTGTACCCGGTGCATCCCATTTTGCCTGATATAATTCCTTCAAACCACTTTAATAAAAATAACCATAACATCTCGGATTTAGTAGTTGACCATCTCTCTTGATTTTCTATGTAAATTTCAAGTTTGTATCTTAATCCTTTTACTAGCTACTCTGCTCTGACGGTGTAGCGAAACTAATAGAGTTCATTTTTACGTTTGTACGAAAAGCTAAAATTAAATTACTCAGCTTTAAAATCTAATAAAATAAGGCCCAGACTAATATATTTTAAAATAGACTTGATTCTTTTTGATTTCAACTGTTTCAATTGATTGAATGAAGGAAGGAGTCGTGTCGAATTCTCTTCTTCTCTTGGATATTTCCCTCTCTCTTTTATTCAACTGAAAGAGAGAAAGAAAACTTGTTTAGTCAGGCTAACTTCCGGGTCAATCTGTCTATGTCTGTCTTTCGGTCTGTACGCTAGCGATTAATAGAAATTTTACGAGAAAAAAAGATAGAATAGACAAAGGGCAAACAACAACGTACCCTAATCAATCTAAAAAGAAAAAATTTATACCTTTCAGGGTTCCGTACAAAAGCAATAAGGGGCGCTATTAGTGTCGCCACAACGTCTATCTGTCTGTGCTTGTTTTTAGGCGATTTTTGTACCATTTCCAGTTCAATTTCAATCAAATACTTGAATTAAATCAATAAATTTAAAGTTTTTGTGCCGAGGGTAGCAGAATTTTTATATATTGAAGGAGACAATAAAAGAGACTATAGTTTCGAGGGCTTTGCCCTCTTCATCAGTCTATTACAATTGATTCACAGGAATTAATCATGTGAATCAATTGTAATAGACTGATGAAAAGGGATAAAGCCCTCGAAACTAGTCTCGTTATAAATAAAATTTATAATTCCAGCAGAAGACACACTCTTTTATTGTCTCCTTCAATTAAATCAATGAAAAATTATACAAATTCCCCCTCATCCCGTCCTTATCAACGACAAATAAGAACGATTAAATAATAATTATAATATCTATTAATTCGCCATTTTACCATGAATAGGAATTAAAAAAAGAAGCTGAAACATATTGAACTAGGTTTAAAGAAGAATTTGTTAATCATCCTCAATTTTAATATATATAATAATAAATATGTAACCCTTCATTTTTTGAAATTTTATTTAAATTCGATTTTTTTGCAAATTTCATCAAATATGGCATCATTTTCGCCATCTTTCAAATTTAACATTAATTTTTGTAAAAATATATTTTAGGACCTTCGCCCCAAACGAATATTTACTGCTTTGTGTGAGTGAGGCTAGGAGTCAGAAATTTAGGTGTATTACCTACGCACTGTCGGCTGGTCGCCGGCGACTGTGACTTTCTATATTTTAAATGAGTGTTTACGCACTTGGTTGCAGGTCGCGTCAAAACTCATTTAAATTATAGAAAGTCATAGTCGCCGGCGACTCAGTCGGCAGTGCGTAATTGGTCCTAATTCTTGTGACAAACTCCAAAGTCGCTGAGATATTAATCAACCATCTTGCACTATGAATCAGCCTGTCCTTTAAGAAAATGTTAAATTTCTCCTAATTCTATTGCTATAAGCAAACTATAACTTGTCTTTAGAGTCTAGAGCAGTGGTTCCCAACCTTTTGTGGCCCATCGCCCCTTTCTGGAGGTTGACTAACACCTATCGCCCCCTTTTCATTTTCATTTTATGCCTAATTTTAATTTGAAATAAAGTGTAAATAATAAAGCAGTTGTATTATTTTAAACAATTTTATTAGCGTATATAGCAAAAAAACCAAAGCAGTTTTATCCGGTCACTCTTAAATAAAAAAGAAAAAAAATTGAAATGTTCATTTCTTACTGATTTTTTTGAAGAACAAAGAATTTAAATAATTATTGTAACTAAGATCATTAACGTACATTTAAAAAACAGGAGTACATCTTTTCATTTTTAAATTGGAATCTGGAAAAATTAAGAAAGTTGACAGTTAAAATTTGAAAAAATAAATGAAAGTTTGAAAAAAAAATTTAACAACTCGCAAAAGAAGTGATTCCATTTCTTTGCACGTGAGGGTATTTTAATTCCCCCCCCCCCCCCTTGAATACTCATCGCCCCCAATCGCCCCTACTCAATTATCGCCCCCCAATCGCCCCTTACTCAATTATCGTCCCCCTGATAACCCAAATCGCCTCCTTGGGGGGCGATCGCCCCCAGGTTGGGAACCACTGGTCTAGAGCATTCTTAGTTATTCCGATCTTATATATTGAGAATTCTTAGAAACGAATTGGTCCAAAGATTCTCGAATCATCTTTATCTTTATTGTATTATTTCTATTTTCCTCAGCGAGAACAATTTTTATTGGACTAAAACTCGTCTGAACTTGTCGTTGACACGCTTGAACTGGAAGATATATCTAACAGACAGAGACTTCAAACCTTCTATCCACATCCTTTTCGGAAAAATCATTCATTTTAATTGCCGCTTGAAACAATTCAACAATTTTATTTCATTTCGAGAACCAATATACTTTTCAAAACAAAAATGTTTTTTATAGAAATATTTGAATTAACTAATAATAATTTGAAAATTTAAAGTTCTTCCTGAAATTTTGAAGTCGACCTTATATATTTATGAAAATACTCTAAATGTTTGAAATTTTTGGGCACAGTATCCATGGACCGCACGCCACTGATATATATATATATATATATATGTTATATTAGGAACGAGACCCTCAATATGTAAGCCCGAGTCGCACTTATCCGGGTTATTCTTTATTATTATTATTATTTAATGATATTCTCTTCAATTTCAAAAGATACTGTTTAAAAAGTATCATAAAACGGGACCCTATTAGTGTCAGTCAAAGTCTATCTGTCTGTCTGTCAAAGCATTAAAGCTAAGATTAAAATTTGAAATTTTCAAATTATATACATATAATATGTATTCATTTTCCCCGAAATGTAAAATCGTATTAGGATTTTAATCGAATAATTATTTCGAGAAGAGTCGAATTTTTAGCAGGGTCCAAATTTTTTCTTTTTTATCATGGGGGTGAGGTATTTCTATAAAAATAATAGAATTATGACAATGTGTGAGGGTCCCAAAATTTTTAGGTGATTTTTGTACCCGTCGGCGTGAAATGGCTTAATTTAAAATTATGAAAAATTTTTACGAATTCCCTCATTTTATTGTTACCATATTAGCGAGAAATCTGAATAAATTTGATATACCAAGTATTTTGATAGATATAGTTATATAATTCTGAAGCCTGCCGGCCTCTGGCAGATCTAAGTATTGAATTCGTGGATCGATGGATCATACAGATAGTAATATATAGATAATATGTAGGAAATACTGGATTTGTGAGTTCAGCTCGTTCTTAGCCGGCTTGTTGTATCCGACGGCTTTCGCAGAAGTGACTAAGATTACATCGAGATATTGTCTCATTGTCTCTTTATCAATGACAAATAAGAACTAATTTATTACGTATTTCGAAGTATTTTAGAAAAGATAAGATACGGAACCCATGGTGAGAGAATCTGATTCGCATTTGGTCGGCGTAGATGAAGATGGGTAATTGGCAAAAATCACGATAGGGGTGACATCTCTTTGAGTTATATTGAATTAATAATTACATGTAATGGAATAGCAAAAAAATAAAATCGACTTCAAAAAAATTAAATCTAACAAATAAAATAATAAGAACTCAAAAATCAAATAAAATGCATTTAAAAGGTATTAAATAATTATCTAATTTATTTAGTTACAACTAAACGACGAAATATTAACATGAAATCACTTTTTGAAGTAGGTGCTAAACATATACATTTTATGAATCAAACTCGATGGATCTTACTTAGTACGTTTGGCAGGTAAACTGGCTTATATAGTTTAGCACCGACTTCAAAAATTGATTTCATGTTAATATTTCATCGGTTAGTTGTAGCTAAATTAGATAATTATTTTATATCTTTTAGTGCATTTTATTTGATTATTTTTATTTTTCTCTTTTTAGTGATGTTATTAATAGTGACTTAATATAATACCTTGCATGCATCTCGTAAGAGAAAGCGTCGGGCGAATGAATCAGAAAATGATAATAAATATAGAAATTCTCCCGAAACGTTTGCGGGTTTTAAATGAATGTTTTAAGATTTTTTTATAAAAGATTTTATTTATTATAATTTCGATTATTTGCTCATAAGAATTGGAGATTTACGTTATTTCATCATTGATCATATCAACAGAACTTGACCAAATTAATATGGGACCACCTCTAAGGTATCCCCTTTCCAATAAAAAAAGAATCAACGAAATCGGTCAACGTGGTTATCGCTGAACATACATAAAATAAATAAATAAATAATTAGTTAGGTATCTTGACTATCTAGGAGCTATACTGATCCAAACGCAGAAAGAATCATTCAAATCTATTCATAAACAAAGAAGTTATGCACGAACATACATAACATAAAAAGGTCCAAAACCAATGAAAAAAACGGAACCAATCGGAAACTAGACTGAACACAATGCGAAAAAAAACAAAATCGGATCACAATTGGCGAAGATATCAGGTAACATAGAAACAAAAAAAAAATGCGGTCGAATCGAGAACTTCCTCTTTTTTTGAAGTGGGTTAAAAATCACCATTCCTGACATCTGATTGCAGAAAGTTATCGGGGAAACGATTTCTATTCTCCCATAAGAATAAAACATTTAGTGATTTTCGCCAATATCGTCAAAACATTCTTAGGTTTGATTAGTTGATGATAATGAAATTTTGTAAGTGTAGTAAGGGTGAACGGGGGACTTACTGGTCGTCGTAGACGAATCCGGCCCGCGTGGTGCTCGCATAGAGCCCAAGGCCGAACATCGCTATGGCGAATTCGGCATAGTATCCCCGCCGCCACCAGGCTGTCGGCTCGTCAGGTGGTGATGGTGGCGGCGGTGGGGCCGTCACCAGGCCCCGACGGTGCGTGTCCCGTCGAATGGCCGTGGGGGGGTTGTTACGTCGGGGCCGAATCGCGGACCGATTTCAAGAGCCAAGAAGTGTTCGATAGCGAGACGCGCGGTTCACTGGTGGCCCAGCATCCTCGCACCCTCCATCTCTTGGTCCACCAGTTGGCAGCCCTGCGCAGCAGCCAACGCGTCCACCTAGCACCCCCACTTAACATATTCTAGACTGGGAACCAACCGAGAAGTCAACCCGTTCACCTGATGGAATTTGAAGAAAGGAGGAGCATGGTGGCTCTTTGAATGAAACATGGGAAACGGATCTTGATACTATTAATACTATTTTTATTATAGAGCCAAGGAAATAAATAATAAAAATAATTTTTAGAAAAAAAAACCGACTTCATAAAAATTAAATTCAAAAATTAAAATAATAAGAACTCAAAAATCAAATAAAATGCACTAAAGGGTATAAAATAATTATCTTATTTAGTTACAACTAAACGATGAAATTGTTAAATGAAATCACTTTTTGAAGTCGGTGCCATACATATACATTTTATGAATCGCACTCGACGGATCTTAGTACGCTTGGCGTGTAATGAAGACAACATCGCGTAAGCTCGCTTATATACGTTTGTTTAGCACCGACTTCAAAAAGTGATTTCATGTAACAATTTCATCGTTTAGTTGTAACTGAAATAAGATAATTATTTTATACCTTTTAGTGCATTTTATTTTATTTTTGAGTTCTTATTATTTTACTTGTTGCATTTAATTTTTTTAAAGTCTGTTTTTTTTCTAAAAATTATTTTTATTTTTTCTTTTTAGTGATGTTAAGAATAGTGACTTATGATAATACCTTGCATGCATCTCGTAAGAGAAAGATTCGGGCGAAGGAATCAGAAATTGATAATAAAATTCAATTCATAAATAGAGAAATTATCTCGAAACGTTAGCGGGTTTTAAATGAACGTTTTAAGATTGTTTTTTTATAAAATATTTTATTTATTATAATTTCGATTATTTGCACATAAGAATTGGAGATTTCAGTTATTTTGTCATTGATCATATCATCAGAACTTGCCCAAATTAATATGGGACTACCCCTAAGGTTCCCTCTTTCCAATAAAAAAGAATCATTGAAATCGGTCCATAAACAAAGAAGTTATACGCAAACATGCATAACAAAAAAGCTCCGATGCCAATGAAATTTATACGAGACTGAACCCAATGCAAAAAAAATCATCAAAATCGGTCCACATGGTAAAAAGAAATCGGCGAACAAACATCATCAGAACTTGACTAAATTAATATGTGACTACCCCTAAGGTATCCCCTTTCCAATAAAAAAAGAATCATCGAAATCGGTCCATAAACAAAGAAGTTATGCGTGAACATACATAACAAAAAAGGTCCAATACCAATGAAAAAAACGGGACCAATCGGGTACGAGACTGAACCCATTGCAAAGAAATCATCCAAATCGGTCCACATGATAAAGAGAAATAAATGTTCAAACACAAAAAACAAAAACAAAAAAAAAACAGACATTCCGTTGAATTGATAACCTCCTTTTGAAGAATGGTCTACCAAGTGAATTTGATAATTTCAAGGGCTCGTTTGATTTTCACAAATAAAAAATAAATAAATAAACTGCAACGGATCGTTGCTAAACTTTATCCAAATTCATTTGAAATATTAATATGTTTATTCCTTTATTATTAATCAGATATCACTTGCAATTTGCAGTTCATGTCGACTTTGATTCAAAAATAATTATTGATTCCCATTTAATAATCGAGGAATAACCATTCTACATTGGATTTTTGACGTTTCGGTTATTATTGGTAATCATTGCTGAAGATATGGAGGAATCGACTTAAAATCAAAAATAGCTATTGATTCTTATCTAAAACTAGAGGAATAACCTTATTGCATTCCATTTCTGATGTTTTGACTATTAATGGCAACCTCTACTGAAAACGTGAAAGAAAACGTAAAATCAAAAGAGGTTGCCATTAATAGTCAAAACGTCAAAAATAGAATGCAATAAGTTTATTCCTCTAGTATTAGGTAAGAATCGATCGTTATTTTTGATTTTAAGTCGATTCCTCCATGTCTTCAGATATGGTTACTAATAATAATCGAAACTGAAGGTTTTCTACATTTTATTCGATCGCGACTCTAATGTAGGGAATTTTTGTCAAATATTGAGTGAAAATAATATTTGATCTTATATATTTCTAACTTGAAATAATGATATTAAATAAATTTTAATTTTCTCATTAATATATCAAAGAATAATTGATACGTCAACAAGAATTATTTTGACCGCGCTGATTTGAAAAAAAGATATTTTTTTTCAAATCAGCGCAGTCAAAATAATTCTGTTGACGTATCAATTATTCTTTGATATATTAATGAGAAAATTAAAATTTATTTAATATCATTATTTCAAGTTAGAAATATATAAGTTCAAATATTATTTTCACTCAATATTTGACAAAAATTCCCTACATTAGAGTCGCGATCGAATAAAATGTAGAAAACCTTCAGTTAATTAATGGCAGAGCATCTAACATACATGCTAATAGATCTAGCGCTCTGGACTGGGAGATCGAGTATATAACATCTGAGATTTCCAATTCACTCGGTGATCCATCCGAATGTCTAGCGGGCTATACGCGAAATGACGTTGGATTGTAGCTAAGTGGATTACATCTTTTTCTCTCTTGGTCCAGACTTAATACTCCGCAGACTCCAATAGCGTAATCCGCAGTAGTCTCGCGAGATAAACATAAAAATATCTTTTTTCAAATCAGCGCGGTCAAAATAATTCTTGTTGACGTATCAATTATTCTTTGATATATTAATGAGAAAATTTAAATTTAAATAATCGAAACGTCAAAAATCCAATGTAGAATGTTTATTCCTCAGGTAATAGATGATGAGAATCAATGGCTATTTTTGATTTTAAATTGATTCCTCCATGTTTTCAGATATGATTACCAATAATAATCGAAACGTCAAAAATCCAATGTAGAATGGTTATTCCTCAAGTAATAGATGAGAATCAATGGCTATTTTTGATTTTAAGTTGATTCCTCTATATGTTTTCTTTGTGTTACTTCTAGTTTATTAGCTATCTTTTCCGTAATGGGCCATGTTTGAGCTCCATAGATCAAGACCGGTATTACACATGCTTTAAAAATTTTTATTTTGGAGATTAGGTCGATGTTTTTGTTTTTTAAGATGAATTTTAATGACCAAAATTTATTCCTTTTTTATTCCTTCCATTTGTTAAGGAGCATCCTTAATATCAAAAGAAAGGATAGAATAAAAAATGAATATATATACAAAAAAACAAAATTAAAAAATATAACATATTTAATAAAAAAAATTAAAATGGAATTGGGCAGGTCACATAGCCAGACTTAGCGACGAAAGATGGACCAAGATTGTAACAGAATGGTGGCCTATCGAAGGAAAAAGAAGATGGGGAAGACAACACAAGAGATGGTGTGACGATATTAGGAAGATAGCGGGAAATGAATGGAGCAGAACTGCCAGAAGAAGACCGATATGGAAAAGAAAAGGGAGAGGCCTACGCCCAAACGGACTTAGTGCAAAATGAATGAACAATACTTAAATAATATATTATACTATACATATAATAATACTAAAATCTTTTTTGTAACTCGGTAGTTCTCTTTTATTTTCTAAATACTGTATAAATATTTACAAAATGTACAAAAAAAGGCTCAAATAAATAAATAAATATGTTTTCAGCAAAAGTAACGGATAAGAAAACAATGCAGTTGCTATGGTTACTTATAAAATATCCTCCCAAATTTTTAGCATTTCACAGAGAGAAGCCTATCTATTCTTATTTAAGCTAGGTTACATACAATATTTATATCATTGTTATCAATGTTAACATCTTTTTGCCTCACTCTGTATATTTCGATATCTTTATTTTGACGAATTATTGAGAATATTGTACTCCATTGATACTATAAATATGAAAAGAATCATCTATGTCTAACTAAAACTGATATTAACTCAATTTTTTTCAAAATTGGACTTACACCACTTTCAAAATAAACGGTACATATTAAAAAAATCTAATATAAATTTCTTAAAAACTAACCGAAGAGTCCACTTGTTTGCGCCCTGATGGCTTGATGTTCTAACCTAAGTGGAAAATTTAAAATGGCTCGGGTGGCCAACTATCATCTATCGTCTTCTGTCTTCAGCTGATCTTGTTTCTTGAGACTGACGCGAACGCGTACACGAAATATCGATACACGACTAGGTCCAGTTTGGCCTAGAAATACTAATCGAAATGGTCAATATGCGGATCTAATACCGAAACCGCGAAAACGAACCGGAAATTAAACATTCGGACGGAACGAGGAAACGCGCCCCAAACCCGAAAGTGAATAGAAAGAAGAGGAAAAACATATCACTCATACAAATTACCTAGCATATAATAATCAGTTTTTCATCGCGCGGTCCTTTGGACCTATTCACGTAAAATAAGTAAAGTAAGCAAGTATAATAATCATTTAAAAGATTTCTTATAAAAAATACCAAATTCAAATCTCTCCTCCCACCTGCCTACATGATTTCGAAACGAGCTAAGAAGAGGAGAGTTTAAATTGGTTAAAATTAGGATAGGAAACCTACTAGTACATCATAGTATATCCGATCATTGTAGAAGTACAGCGTAAGATTCAAGGATTAATGTGCCCCTGCTGAAAAAAAGAAACCCTATCGAGCGAACATAGCTAGCCCTACGGCACATCTCTCCAGGACTCTCACCTGTACCCAAGTGGATCAAGAGGCATATGTCCTGTACATTCAGGTTTCCAGGAAAGACTACAGTAATGGTCTTTCGAAAAATTATACACAATCACACAGATAGAGGATATAACCAATCTCCATGTATTTGTTGCATAGACAATTGAGCCCTCTCGATAGCTGGAGAGCCCTAAATACCTGGCGACCGGGAACCCCTCAACCCGGCATATTCGCGTACCTAAGGGGTTGCTAAAAAAGCGATACCTACGCCAGACTTACCATCTATACTATGGTATATCTGAGTAGTTCAATTGTCATTGCAACCGATACACAAGACAATCGGAAATATCCGTAATTAATAATTAAAAGGCCTAAACCCCCATACATGCATATCGTTGGCGAAGGCGCAGATATATATTCATAAAATCGCCCCCTATATTCTAATTCCTCGCCTAGGAGGAGTTATATAGCGTTTATAAACTGAATCTAAACTAAAAAGGCATGATTGTAGTTGGTTATTTTAATGTTTAGTAAATGTATGTGTCTGTCGTACCTGAAAATAAAATACACAAACACTGCATACCAAAAAGAAAGAAAGGAAAGTAGATAGAAGACCCCTCTAATCCTAGTAGGTATTAGAGAAATACTTTCTCTATACCTATATGACACATACAATACTAAATATCGTTAGACCAACCACACACCTTTCTATTCTATTAATTCCTAATTTCTAAACATTGAAAACCTTTTTGAAGCTTTCTTTATTATCATTTTGATAATCAAGAAACGGAGACTGCGATGTCCCTCGGTGGTCGGGTATGTATGGATGATGGACGAGTGATTAGCTAAGGAGAGACATTCTAACCTAACTCGATCCGGGAAGACAGGATCGAGTTTTACTTACAGCACCAACCTAAAATCACTCATCAAACATCATCCATTACTCAGGAAACAGCCATCCTTCCCGTCTCGTAAGGAAAGCTCGCTTGAATGCATGGGTTGCATGAGCATGTGATTAATAATCGAAGTTGTAAGAGTTACTGAAAATCCTATTTTTACTAATTTATATTTAATCAAAAAATATTTTCAATAATTACCTAATTTAAAATTTTATAAATTTATTTAAATGAAAAAAAAATGAAATGAATTTAGTTAAAATGAAATAAAAATTAAATGAAGTTTATTTTTAATTAAAATTTTTAAAATTATTATTTTTCTTTCTATATTCTGGGGTAATGATGAACACCTGTGTCTGGAAGAAAAATAGAAAGTCAAACATCCTATGTTCTAAGAAGGCATTCTAACGCCTTTTATTTGTTCTAACTAGCTATCTATGTACGTATATACATATACGTATAACCGGGAAAAACTATATTTTAGTAAATATTATAATTTCGAGAAAAATTTAAGAAATCAATTGATCGACCTAAAGAAAGCTAAATGAATATATTCTGCGCCCCGCATTAATCGAAATACATACATTCGTTGTAATACTCGACGGTCGGATGCTCGCCATTCTCCATCTACAAAAGTCAAAAGAATAAAAATATTAGTATTTC